>JAJJMA010215176.1:18824-48586 GCA_023529015.1 Papaver nudicaule | reverse complement strand
TCAGTTTAAGAAATTGGGTTATGTTAATTCGTAGAATTTCATCATGGGCCTTAAAATAAACAAGAGGTCAACAAGAGACAGAATGCATCATGTCGATGATTAATTTGATTTATCAAACCAAATGCGATTGCATCTCTTTTACTCTGTAAAACTGTTGCCAGCCATACCCACACTGGCTCCTATGTGTTTTATCTTACTGTGACATCGAAGTAGTTTGGCATGGGTAAGGAAATAAGCAAGCGAACAACTGCGGCTTCTTGCTAGTGCCACCTTGATAAATGCTAATGGCAAAAGTACATCTTGATGGCTCTGATTGGGATACGCTGTCAATAGGATTAGTAACATGCATGCTACAGAGCCCACTACTTTGGTGCAGTAGTTTAAGAGATTTCAACACAGGTAGGTGCGAAGGACAGTTGATACCACCTGCCACGCCTCAGTTGCCTTTTGGGTCCATGTACCAAACATCGAGCTCAATATTTGGACCGACTACTACAGTACTTTGTTAATGTTAGGTCCAGTTGTGAGAAACTTGACAAAGAATTTTATTTTCCCTCCCAGACATCCAATCAATACTTGCTAGTCCTAGTTTTGTTGCGACTTCACACCAGTCTTTTTCGTGCAAAGTCAGTTTAGAGATCAATCTTTTTCTTTCGCTTTTTGGGATTTTTTGCCTGTAGGTGCATCCTTATTTGGACTTCTTGTTGGCAAATCTACTCACATATTAGGTTTTGATAATTCTCTTAGAACTTATCACTTATATCACTTATCAAGAAAAGTACTTTTCTGCTCTTCTCTTCCAACCTCAGGAACAGGATCTACCTCGTTGAAATAATCGAACGACTTTTTCCTAGTCCTACACATAAAGTTGGTTCAGAAATCTCTGTAAAGTAACACTTGACCGGTTATTATTCTCTGTAAGGTAATAACACCTAACTGGTCATTTGGCACAATGTTTATTCCGGAGTAAAAAGGAGAAAACAACATGTGTCGTGTAATAATGATGTCCCATAAACGAGTTAGGTGCACTTGATGGAATCGATCAGAAAGAACAAAGTTAGATAAAAGAAAGGAAATTTTGGTGATCTCCTTATGCCCCTTCCTATGGGTAAACCAAATCAGTTGATTTGTCTAATTTGCCCCATTATCGAAGGGGCAAATCAAGAAAATGACCAGACAAATAGTTGGAATCGATGGTTTGCCGGACAATATAGAGTCATTAGCGATCGCTAGTGACTCTCTCGACAGAGGCTATGGATCTCGATATGGAGATTCTTAATCTTGACCACGAGATTATTAATCTCGATTGATGGTGACTCCATATATTGCATTAAATGCATCCTATGGCCCAGATTTCCCAACCTCTATAAATACTTCATTTTCAAAACCATTTCAACTCACACCTCCTCCTGACAATCTCTCAGAGTGTTTTTTTTTCTCATCTTTCTTCGCACAACCGCAAACTAGTTTTCTCAGTTTTTTTTTATCATGGGTCCCCGTTTTGGAATGAATAGTCAAGCCCCCCAATATGGAGTGATTACTCAAGATCCCCGTTACGGAACATGGAGTCAAGGATCAGCACATGGAACTGTTACTCACGAAAACTCCCAGCCTCAACCAACCACCAAAAAAAGCAAAGGAAAGAAAGTAGCAGGGGCAAAACAAACTAGGGGTACAAAGTTCTCGGTTTATGAAGATGAAAACATTTGTCGATGTTACGTCTACTTTACTCAGGATTCGGTCCAGGTTATACACCAAAAGCACGCAACCCTTTGGGGAATATTTTTGACAAATTTCAAACTGGTAATCCCAACCGTCGTAATTCTGAAAGCATGTCTGATCGGTTTGGCCACATTTCTTCTGAGGTTATGATTTATGTGAATGCACTCACGCAAGCCCTCGAAACAGGCAAAGTGATGAGTCTACAAATGATATTAAGTTTAGGTGCTGGTCTGACTGGATTCACAAGACTGGTAAAAGTTTCTACTACGAGAATCGCTTCTTCATCTTGAAGGTGTTGCCTAAGTTCAACCCAGAGATTTTGGCAGGTAACATACAGACCCCCGAGTTATCCCCGTACACTCAAATACACCTTTGAATCACCTTTTTTTGGCCCCTCTTGACCAGGTTCTACTTCCTCCGGACCATATGGTACCCCCGGTCCTCCACCTCACGGTTGATCCCAGCTCCTATCTGAATGTCAATGCTCAAAATGCAAGCAAGTTTATGGGCTGAAATGCAGCCAAGAGGGCTAGAAAAGCAGCGGCGGATGCCGAAAACGCCCAAAAAGGTTTTGTTCTCGACAATTGGATGAAGGTTCAAGAGACCAAATACAAATAGGAGAGATGACTCGTGGACGTTCCTATCTATAAGCCTGTTGCGCTTACTGAAGATCATGATTGTACTTCTCCCATTTTCTCCGATGTAGTGGCAGATCCGGCTTCTCTTGCCGACGCATATTTGGGGATAAATGTTTTTGACTACCCAGATGCCGGCCTTCCATTTTATCCTCGCATGAAGTCTCTGTCTCCTTCTTACGAAGAAGTAGGGTACTTTCTGGTTCCAAAACGCTACTCTTCACTGTATACCAAGATATGGAAGAAGTTTGGCCATATTGCAACTACTGATTTGATGAAGGATGTTTCTCTGGCTCTGGTTACTATGGTGTCTCTTTTGTTACCAGTGATTAAAGAGATGGAGGAGGAGACTTTGCATGACGTGACCACTCTGAAGATGAGAAAATGGGGCGGCATAATATCTACCTGTGAAGCTTTGATGTTCAATGTCGATTGGCTTCGTCAGAGATTCAACACAATCAAGGTGGACCGAGATGCCATCATCGCCAACGTGATTCCTTGTTCAAATTTATTGCGCAAGAAGAAAAAATCAAGGAGGAAGAGTCGGCAAAGGCTGATAAGATGATTGAAGGGTTGAGAGCTTTGGATAAGGAGATGGCCGAAGATTTCAAAGCTAAAGAAAAAGCAATGGCTCTGGAGCTGGCAGATAACAAGAAAAGAATGATGGAAGAGACAACAAAAGCTGAAAAGGTGATGCAGGGTTTGAGGCTCAGAACGGAGGCGTTCAACAAAAGGATGGAGCAAATCTTCAAACGGGACTACCATCTTCTGGAGGATTTGTTTTAGGTTTTGGCTAGGCTTTTGTCTCTTTCTCCTTTTTTTTTTGGGTATTTGTCTAAGTATTTTGTGGTTTGCGTGGATCGGTAGAGGATTTATTTATTTATTTATTTCGAATAAAGCAAATTCTCGGTTGATTTCTGACTAAATGATTTGAACAAAAGGAAAGAAGGATGATAAAATGGCATGAATCAAAAGAGAGAACCTTTTAGGCATAATATGCCTTCAACCATTTCCCATTGTGTACTGACCTTTCATGTTTGCCATTGAGATTAACTATCTTGTAGTAGCCGCTTGCTGAAGCTTTAGAGATGACATACGGTCCTTCCCAATTTGGTGCGAATTTCGGAGCACATGCATCCTGTTGGATATGTTTGGTTGTTTTAAGTACCAGATATCCCATTTGAAAAACCATGGGTCGTATGGCCTTGTTATATGCTCTCGAAACCCTCTGATGATATTTCTTGTTTCGCTCTTGTGCCTTGTCACGTCTAGAGTCCAGAAAATCCAGTTCTGCCACCCTGGAGTTCGATATTTCTTCTTTATTCCAGTGGACTCCGCTTGCTGCCGCAATTCTCGCTGAAGGAACCTTGATCTTTGCAGGTAGGACAGCATCGGCTCCGTGGACTAAAGATAAAGGTGAAGTACCTGTAGAACTCCTGGGCGACATACGGTAAGCCCACAAAGCCATGGGTAGTTGTTCATGCCATGTCCTTGGATTGTCATGCACTGTTCTGCTGATAATCTGTATGAGAGTCTTGTTCGTACTCTCAGCTTGTCAATTCCCCTGAGGGTAGTAGGGACTTGAAAACACTTGTTTGATGCCGTAACTTAGAAGCAGCTTCTCCACGTGTTGATTGGCGAAGGGGGTACCATTGTCGGTGATGATGTGTTTCGGCACCCCGAATCTACAGATTATGTATTCCTTGATGAATGCAGCAATAGTTAGACCAGTTGTGCTCTTGAGAGGGATTGGTTCAACCCATTTGGTAAAATATTTTGTGGCTGTAATTATGTATTCATGGGATTTTGACGAGGGAGGATTGACTTTTCCGATGATATCCAGTCTCCAGCAATAAAAGGGCCATGGGATGCTAATCGATTGTAGAGGCAAGCACGGGGTGTGGATGAGATTTCCATGAATTTGACATTGGTGACACTTCTGTACAAAATCTGCAGCGACGTCTTCCATAGTAGGCCAGTAGTATCTTTCATGCACTTAGAGGAATAATTTCCTTCTCCCTTGGTGTTCCCCCTTGTGAGTCTCTTTCAAAATGATTGGTACTTCGGATCCTGCTAAACAGCGTAACATATTACCTCCGTAGCTGATTCGGTATAGATGCCCCTCGTGAAAGACAAATCGTTTGGCTTTCCGTGCTATCGCGGATGCTTCTTTCTTTTCTTTCGGTAGAAAGTTATCTTGTAAATACTTGATGTAAGGATCACGCTAGTCCCCGGTATCATTGAGTAGTGAGAATTTCTGTCTGATGAGGAGGGGATTGGCATTTCATGCATGCTCCTTGAAGAGCTCGTGATTGTATTTCCATGGACGGCCAGTAATAACCTAATTGTTGTAGTCGCCCTATAGAGTGTTATCACCAGTGTTTGCCCACATACCTCATTGTGGACATGATGAAGTTGTTGTTGTGCCTCTTCTTCACCCCAAACATCTTGAAAGTGATGCGTCAGGATTACGGTGGTACAAGACTCCATGGAATAAGAAAAAGTTCTTT
Organism: Papaver nudicaule; assembly: GCA_023529015.1. Taxonomy (NCBI): domain Eukaryota; kingdom Viridiplantae; phylum Streptophyta; class Magnoliopsida; order Ranunculales; family Papaveraceae; genus Papaver; species Papaver nudicaule. Next base: position 43,719 of record JAJJMA010215176.1, on the reverse strand, counting down.
AAATCTTTGAGGCTGACCTTTTCCCCTGGAAGTGAGCTGTTTAGCTCATTTATGATCGGCGTTCTCCAATCACTCTCCAAGACCTCATCCGCCTTTGTCAACCAGGCAGATGATACAGTACGTCTTTGAACCGTTAGGGTTTTCTCTGTTCCTTCAAATTGTAATTTTGAGGCCGCCTTTGTCAACCAGGCAGATGATACTAGGCAATCAGCGTGTCGATTATTGTTGGTGCGTCCGGTGTGAATTATCACTGCTTCTGCGAAATGATTCAAGAGCCTTTGTGCTTCCGCTCTATGTGGTACGAGTGTGACTTCCTTGAGGGCATACACACCATTCATTTGGTTAACCAGTAACTTCGAATACCCTCTTATCTCGATATGATTGGCTCCGGCTTGTTTTGCTAATGAAAACCCCATAAGAAAAGCTTTGTATTCAGCTGAATTGTTCGTGCACTATAAATCCAATTTAAAAGAGTATGAAGATACTTCACCGGCTGGGGAAACCAGGACTACCGCAGCTCCTCCCGTATCGTTGCTGGGGGTGGCAGAACCATCGAAGTACAATAGCCACGTCTCTTCTTTTACCAACGATATCTCTGGAAATTCTCCTGGTACATCTTCATGTAGAGTGGTGGCATCCTCTCCTGGGAACGCTGCGAGTAGATTTTCTACTGCTTGTCCTTTGATCGCTTTTGGAGAGACACGCATTATGTCGAACTCGGACATTTCCATCAACCATTTGGCTAGGCATCCGACTAGAGCCGGCTTTGATAGTAGGAATTTAATAGGGTCAGCTTTTTCCATAAGCACCACCCTATTGGAGAGTAGATAATGACGAAAGTTTTGGATAGCGAACACCAAGGATAGGCATGTCTTCTCAACTTTGGTATATCTGAGTTCTGCATCTCTTAGCGTTCAACTGATGTAGTACACAGGATACTTTATCCCATGTTCATCTTCTTGTGCTAACAAGGAGCCGATGGCGACATCGTTGGAAGCAGTGTATAATAGTAACGGACGTCCGTGTACGGGCGGCTTCATGACGGAGGGTGATAATAATAACCGTTGTATCTTTTCGAACGCCTTTTGCTGGGTCGGGGACCATATGAACTTCGCACCCTTCTTGAGTAAAGGGGTAAAAGAAGTAACAAATTGTTCTAGTCCTGGAATGAAACGACGGATATAAGATACCTTTCCTATGAAGTTTTGGAGTTCTTTTACTGTTGACGGGGGCGGCATAGTAGTGATGGCCTATGTCTTTAATGGATCCACTTTGATTCCTTCTTCCGTGACTTGGAAACCAAGAAATTTCCCCGATGAAACTCTGAAGGCACACTTCATGGGATTCATCTTCAGCTTGTATTCTCGACACCGTTCAAACACTTGTCGTATTACTTCTAGGTGAGATGCTTTCGTCTTCGATTTTAACACAATGTCATCGACGTAATATTCTACTTGTTTATGCATCATGTCATGGAAGATGGCAGTCATATCCCGTTGATAAGTTGCACCAGCGTTCTTCAATCCAAAGGGCATGACAGTGTAATGGAAGTTCCCCAACGGCGTGCGGAACGCGGTCTTGCTAGCGTCTCGTTCGTACATATTGATTATAACCGATGTATCTATCCATGAAGGAGAACATGGCATGGCCACTAGTAGCATCCACTAACATGTCAATGTTGGGCAAGGGAAATTCGTCTTTCAGGCAGCACTTGTTTAGATCTCTGAAGTCTACACAACATCTGGTTTGTCCATTCTTTTTCTTTACCGGGACTATGTTGGCCAACCACGTTGGATGCTGAATTGTCTTGATAAACCCAGCCGCCAGCAGCTTCTGAACCTCACCTTTAATTTGTTCTTCAACATCATGCCTAAAGTTTTGAGGTTGTTGTTTGACGGGTCTGGAGTTTTGGATGACGTGCAGGTGATGAGTTACTAATTTCTCTTCCAAACATGACATCTCCTCGTACGTCCATGCAAACGTATCCCGGTATTCCTTCAATAAGTTTATCATTCCTCGTCGTTCATCTGGAGATAGCACTGAACTTATGGATATAGGCCTCAGATTTTCTTACGTCCCGATGTTCACAGTTTCGAGAGTGTCTGTGGTTGAATCGGTGACATCTTGTAATTGTGGAGGGGCTTCTGGTATGCAATTATATGTCGTTTCTTCATTGTTGTTGCATTCTTTTGGGCGGGGAAGTACATCTCCTACTTCCCCTGCTAATTGCTAACATTTCCGCCTGTGGTAGATGATTCCTCCGCCAGCATCGTAGGCAGTTACAAAATTGTTGTCTTGCCTGGGGTAGCACTGGGTCGATGCTTCGATTGTAGAAAATTTCCTCGACGGTCTTGATGATCGCGACGGTCCGGGTAGTGAGGAGGGATAAGTCTCTTGCTTGTCCGACTCTATTATTGACACCCAATCGGGTAGCGGTGCCGTGTAGATCTTGTCTGGAACTTCATCTTGGTTTCCGAACAGTTCGGTGTCGTATATTGTCGAATAAGGGGAGGAGGATGCTGTTATCCTAGTGATATTTTCATCCAACATAGCTTTCATGCATTGGTGATAAGTTGACGGGACCACCTTGTTCTCGTGAAGCCAAGGTCGTCCTAATATCATGTGATACTCTGGTTATTTCTCGATTACATGGAATTTGACCTTCGTACGAATTGGGCCAACTTGCAAGTCTAAATGAACATGCCCATAAGTGTTGGTTTTGTTACCTTCAAAATCTTTCATTACAATGGGATGACATACGATTTTGCGTTGTGGGATCCCGGCTGCTTTAAGGGTCTTGATAGTTATAACATTGGTCGCTTCTCCCGTGTCTATGAGGGCTCGTTTGAACTCAGTATTTTGGATATGTGTTGTCACGTACAAAGCTCGAGTGTGACCCTCTTTTGTCATCATGTCCTCTTCAGTGAAAGTGATGTCTTTTAATGCTGGATTGGCCACAAGTGATATTCCTGATATTTCCAGGATTAGCAACACGGGCCCTGTCTTGGAGGCTATTTGATTGAGTGATGCGAAAGCATTCATTCGTTGATCTTTAGAAAAATGTAGTAATTCGCAGAGGTCCTCCACCAGTGACACAGCTTCCTGCCCCACAGGCTTCTCTTGTGTAGTGAAACTCGTGACATAGTCTCTAGCGTTGTTCTTCAAATCCCTTGTCTTCGAGAATTCTCCCGCTTCTGCTCTCTTCTTGAAGACTCACCTTAAATTATACAGTTACTAGTGGGATGGTGCATAAATTTGTGGAAGTGGCAATACTTGGGATCTGTTTTCTGCTCGTCTGTAGGCTGCTTGTGTACATGTGGTAGCTTAACCTTGCCACTTCGTACCCACGTTTCCAGCCATCCAATCACTTCTTCTATGGAGCAGGGGAAATTCGGTAGCTTAACTGCTTATCCATGTGACGACGATGTCCTTGGCTCCTGTAGCGTGCGCTTGGGTTGGTATTCCACCGTGGTCAAAGCTTTTCTCTTCCCTTCTTCTAATATGGTCTGGACCAAGATGTTGCTAGGGCGTTGTCGAGGACGAAATGAACATAATTCAGTGTTTTTTCTTTCCAGGAGGGCTGGGGCAGTCGTCGCTGATCTTTTGGTCGCTCCATGTAATTCGGAAAACGTTTGAAAGCGTAGATTCTCCAAAAGTGCACGATAGACTGGCAACATGCCATTTATGAATAAATCTACTAACTACACTTCGGTTACAGTTGTGTCGTGGCAGTCGAATGCTCGAACTCTGAATCTCTTCACATAATCGTCAGGGTTTTCCTTGCTGTGCTAGGTTGTTCTGCCTAGATCTGACAGTGTCATTCTTTCGTCGACAAAGAAATACTTCTTGTAGAAAGCATTCACCATTTCCTCTCACGTTGTTATGTTGTTGGGAGGGATGTTGTTGTACCAGGTGTAAGCCTTTCCAGTTAGGGATTTGGAAAATTCTTTGAGTCGTAGATCACGGTCGTGTTCATGTTCTCCCAACAATTTTGTGAACCGGGACATGTGTTCATGTGCATTCCCCTTCCCGTCGTACTTTGGAAACAAAGGGGAGACGTATCCACATGGCAGGGGAGTTCTTAGTGTTTTACTCGAATAAGGGGGTTGATACTGATAGATTGACTTTGGCCCCATCTTTCCTCCGTATGCTTGCAAGATCTTCTGTAGTGACATACTTAGTTGGGTGACTCTTACTCTCCTCCATTCTTTCCATATGACCAGGTGTGTGCAGTCGCCGAATATCACCAGGTACAACAGTCTTCCTAATTTCGCGTTGCGGGCTTCGAGCATCACTGACCGCTTTTGTTTTCGCGACTTCTGGTGGTGGATTTGGTGGAGACATCAAGGCCTCTAGATAGGAGCGTGCACTGGTTCGAGAATCTACTGCGCTGGATGGGGTAGGTTCTACATTTGGTTTGATAATTTCGGGTAAGATTGAACGGGTTTTGGGAAAAGATGATAAGTGAGTAGCTGATATCATGCCAGCGATGACACCGCCATTCTTCTGGGTCGAAGAATTTATTTTGCTGATGTTTGATTCCGACCTTAGTTCGACCATCCTTGAATGAAATGAAGTTTCCTGAGACCGAGAGATTGATCTCCCACTGTGGTCGCCAATTGTTTTACCCTAGAAAACAATGCACTGCAAAAGAGTACTTTTAAGTTCGAGAGATCAAAGTCAAACAAATCTAGCCTAAACCAAGACAATGGTCGTTCCAGACTTGCTTCGGTCACAGATGAGGAGATATGGTTGATCTTAAGGAGGGAAGCAGAGAAAAAGTAAGATCAGGTATTTCTGGTTGAAAAGTGATAATTGTGTATGGTTTCTGAATAACTTAGAAAGATGATAGTTGTCGAGGACAACTTGGTTTTCTTCTGGTTTCGCAAGGATTTGTCAATTGAATCTAAATCTCAGGTTTTGCTCGAAAATGAAAGATGAATCGAGATGAACTGAAATGAGATAATAAGTTATGATGAGTTATTCCTTGGAAACAGATGAAATCATCTATTTATAGTATGTTCAGAAATACACTGATCTCTTGTTAATCGTGGGGAAAATGGTAAAGTGGAGATAGTGGAATGATGGAGTTACTCCCGTAGAGATAGCTTAACCGCCAGTCATGCCCACTTCCTGTTACCTCAGTATTTCCCGCGAGTATAACTGTTTTAGGTGTAAAACAATAATGAGAATCTGAGGGGTAAAGTGTGAAGTGTGATGATGTAATAAGAAGTTGTAATGGTATTCGAGAGGTCAAGATCGAACAAGACTCGCCTAAACCAAGAAATGGCCGTTCGAGTATTGCTTCAGTTACAAGAAGAGGATATAGGGTTGGTTTAGGGAGGGAAGCAGAGAAAGATGAGATCAGAGAATTGCTATAATTTCTGTGATGTTGTGATTAAAATTGCTAAAAGAATGGATATTCAGTTCTCACTAGATATTGAATCCTGAATGAGAAGAGTTAATCAATTATCGATGAGATAGATTGATTATACTTGCACTGAATTGAACTGTTGAACTTGTCTGTTCTTGTTGTTGTTGTTGTTCCAAACTGGTCGAGTGACCTATTTATAGCAATAGAATTCCAACTGATCTCGTAAGAAGTGGAAGAAGTGGGAGTGTGGAGTAAGTGGGACCAGTTGTTACGCCTAATATTATGGAAGACTAGCAACCCACTTTCTCATCCCCTCTTTTCAGCAACGTTCACACGACTTAGCTTTCTTTCCCGTTGAGTGATTGAGCCGTTGCAATCACACGTGTCGTAGACCGCCAAACCAAAACCCTAAAGAATATCCCCCCATGTAACTTACTTGATTCTCGTAAGATTTGTTAAGTGTTGAATATTTGTTAAGTCAAAGATGACTAGGTGCAAAGTCGTACCAATTACTAGTAAACTCAGGACTTTGCGTAAAAATAGAGATTAAGCGATAAGCTTGTGTATCTCTTTTAGGTTTGGTCTAAGGATTGAGCCGGGCAATCGCCATTGAAACCAATGAGAGAAGTCTAAGGATTGATCTATGCAACCGCCATTTAGACTGAGAGGATTTCAGCAACTCTCTGTGGCAATAGTCAAGTAAATACGACTTTCGATTTGCCATAAATATGAGAAATTGGCTTGTGGCATGTAATGCACCAATTCTCTGAGTAATGAAGATATATGAATGTCCAAAATAATATAAGTCATAGCCATGAGCCATGATTAAGAATTATAGCACTGATTATAGAAGCAAGTCTATAATCAGGAAAATAGACGAGTAATGCTAACACAGCGTAGCCATCACCAAGAATGCATAAGCATTGCCAATCCAAGGCCTAAAGATAGGCCACAATAATAATAATAAGCCATGTTGCATAGCATAATAATCCTAATAGGAAGTTAGATATAGGATGTAAAAGGATAAGCCATAACATTACGTTATTTTCAGATTTCTAGACAGCTTGCACGTCGTCCATTCTAAAAATCACCCAGGCCAGCCTATATTCGGTAAAATACCGAAATTTTAGTATGTTATAGGGAACTCACAGAGGAGAAACTTTCGTGAAGGAAGTGCCCCCTAATTGTTCACGGATTGGGCTGTAAAAATCGTCCTTCAAGGCAATTCGTAATCTGCCAGATTTCCGAATTTGATTAGGAAACTATAGTATTATGGACTCAATAAAGTCCATAATCATCTAGGACTTGGATCAGCGGGATCCATGAACAATATGGTGGAAAAGAAAGAAAAATGTAGTAGAGGGGAGGCTAGGGAAGGAGATATTTTAGCTCTAGGAAGGCAAGGATAGCCGTGAGCAAGAGAATGACCATGGGCCTCCATGAGTACAAGCTAGGGATAGTCATGAGGCCTCCATAAATCAAGCGAGGGACAGCCATAAGGCCCCCATAAATTAGGCTAAGCATGGCCGTGAGGCCTCCAAGAACTAAGCAAGGGATGGCCATGAGGCCCCCAAAGGTTAGGCAAGGGATGGGCGCGAGCCCCCAATGATTTAAGCTAGGGCATAACCATAGGCCTCCAAAGATCAAGCAGGGGAACGGTCGCGGGCCTCCAAAGATGAAGGCAAGAGACGGACGTGGGCATCCAAAGAACTAAGGCGGGGATGAACGTGAGCCTCCAAGGGTTAAGGCGGGGACGGATGCAAGGCCCCCAAGAGTTTGGCCAAGGCACGGCCTTGGGACTCCAAAGGTTTGGCCAAGGTATGGCCGTGGGGCTCCAAAGAGTAAGCTAAGGCATGGCCGGGCTGCCCTAGGATGTGGCGTGAACTACTTAGGAGTGAAGTATAAGCAAGACCAAGGCTAGGAGGGAGATATTCTAGCTTGAGGAAAGCGTGGGATTAGCTTAGGGCCAAAATAGGATTGGGCTCGCCTATGGACTTGAGCTAGGCAAGCCAAAAGACGAGATATTTTAGCACAAGCAAGGGACGTGATCAAGGAGGGATGGGATGTCCGTGGGACACCCATCATAGGCGTGAGGTAGGCTAAGGAGCAAGGGGATAGAGAGTTGGACAAGGTATGTACACGAGCATAGGCTAAAGCGCGTGCACATGCACAGGTGCATGCATAAGCTAAAGCGCGTGCACATGCATAGGCGCATGCATAGATATTTTTTACGTGTAGGCTAGGGATATGGACCATGCTACTAGGCTAGGGTCGTGAGATATCAAAATTTGGCTAATGGTAACCAAATATCTTATCCCTATTGTAAAATAAATTCATACCTTATCTCGAATTATTCCAGGATGCCAGAAACTGATGCAAAATTACTCCTGCGACCTCCTCGCCAAAAACCACCATCAACAATAACCTCTTTCTAAGTGGGTGTCATGCCACAACTACTGTAGACCGCCAAACCAAAACCCTAATGTAACTCCACCCATTTGTGACACGTTTTGACATCTCTGTTGAATGATATCTATGACTCGTCGTTCGAGTAAATTCGTATTGACTTTGTTGACCTTGCCATTGTTGGATGTTAGGTCTTTAACAATAAGAGTGTGAGATGACCTTCGTGTTGGAGAATATGGATACTTAGGAGAATACCTCAAACATGTGTTTGGATAAAGTAGTATTGTCATGATATTACTTCCGTTGTGTCAAAATGGAAGGTAAGTAGAATAGATCATGAGATTAGATTTGGCCATAGATGGCCAAAACAAGCCATAGGCTAAAGCTGCCTGTAAGCTTAATCTGACCAAGCGGTCATGTCATGACATAGTCCAAAATCAGGTTTTGACCAAGCGGTCAAGGATGTCACAGACTATCGTTGTCACTTAGGTTTGGCCTAGAGGATGGCCAACGTCATCCCAACGTGCATTTGGCCTAGAGGCCTAGGGATGGTCAGCGCCATCCCAATGTTGCATTTGGCCTAGAGGCCTAGGGATGGCCAGCGCCATCCCATGTCGTGTTTGGCCTAGAGGCCTGGCATGGCCAGCGCCATCCTAATGTGTTTGGCCTAGAGGCCTGGGATGGCCAGCGCCATCCCATATGCGTTTGGCCTAGAGGCCTAGAATGGCCAGCGCCATCCCAATATGTTTGGCCTAGAGGCATGGGATGGCCAGCCCAATCCCATACGCGTTTGGCCTAGAGGTATGGGATGGCCAGCGCCATCCCAATGCGTTTGGCCCAGTGGCCTAGGGTGGTAAGCACTTCCCGTGTAATTTGGTTGTGTGACGACCAAGATAAAAGTGTGGCGTATGACCATAAGATGGTGCTGGCCAGAGCATCCCTCGTTCAACCAGGATCGATGTTGTAGTCCTGCTCTCCTGGTTATGTTCTGATTCATCATGCTTTTTAGGGTGGCGTAAAATCTTATCTTTTAACATGGATATATTCTAAGCCCATTGCTTTGCTTTACAATTTTATCCTTATACCAAAATCAATCATCTACACTAGGCAAAGAAATAAAGAAAAACCCCCCACCCCGATGCAGACGAGTTTCGAACTCAGATCGCCGGTGTCACCACCCAACGACTTACCACTGACTATAGTGACATCTGCAATGGACTACTTCAAAAATTAGCCGTTGAAAATCAATGGACTTTCTACAGTTGAAATTGAGATCGATAGATAGTGAGGTTTCGTATTTCAAAATGTATATCCCATGTCGTTTGTGTTTTACGAAGAAAAAAAAAAGATACTAAAATAGTTATAGTGTAAGATTAAGAGTGTGAGTGGGTCTTCCCTCTCAGTCTTATCCAAAATTAATTTATACTCTCCCAAAAACTATCCAGGATTGGTCTTTATCTTATTTTCATTGAAATTTGTGGTTATCCAATAACCTCACTCACCTTTTAAGGTAACCAGTAATGCAAATGAGCAACTGAATTTCAAAAGAAGACAAGATTCCAAATACATCAATATCCGCTCAGTGTATTAAAATGTATCTATAGATAAACTATTGGGAGTTATCTGAAAATCCAAATATGCAAATTAAGCTATTGGTTTTGACCATTTCACTTACACTTATCAGGGAATTATGCATAAATGCTCCTTGGGACTTTTTCTTAATTATCCAAGGACCACAGCATTTCAACATCCCACCTTTACTGTATTCTGAAGAATCCAAAACTTTCATGATACAACTTATTGAAACAAACCCATCAAATTTATCTAATCTCACTAGAAAACAAGACACATGTTGGTTGCCAAAACAAGAGCAAACAAAACAAAAGAACACAAATAATTTCGCTGGAAGGAAACTAAGAAGTTATAACTGCCAAAAACGATCAACTACTAATTAATGCAGACAAGCTCTGCTAGAGAAAAACGAAATTCTTCTATTATTCACAAAGGAAAAAAATTGCCTAACAAATGAAATCATCGTATATATATAAAAAGAAGACAAGGTAGTATATAAGGGGAGGGATAATGGAACAGTAGTGGTGTTGTGGGTAATGTATGACCTTTTAGGATCACCAAGTAGTAAACGAAACGAAAACAAAAAAAAAAACAAAACTGAAGACTCCTCAGCTGTTCAAACAGCCAATGGGCACTGACTCTTTCTATACCACTATTTTTATAATGGGACAGCTAAAAGCAAAGACATAGACCCCTCGTTTATAACTGCTTTGTTTCTTCCTGCATCCTTTTCGATACAGCTTCACAATGTTTTTTTTTTTTTTTTGCTTTACCATGTAGGGTCTCTACCTTCAAGTTGAGGAGGAGAGGTAGCCCCTTTCTTAAATCCTAATGAAACTACCGCAGTTTGTTTCTTGACTTTCGTCTTCTAAGAGCAAGTACTGCCTTTGGGCTTAGGGGTGAAATTGGATTCTAGTTTCACAAAAGGCATGTTGTTTCTTTGTTTCTACATTTTTTCTCTAGAAAAGACTCGATTTGAACTGAAATCGAGTTTTCAACGTTCTTTCGCTCAGCGCTCAAAAAGTGCACTTTGCGCTGTTTGATTCCCAAAAATATTCCAAACACCTATATCATTTGATCTAACGGTCCTGATTCTCCTCTGTGTTGTTTCATTAGACATTATATGCCTAATGAAACATAGATTTAGTTGGAGATTCCAACTGACGTGTAAAGGGAAGTGGAAGTTTTTTCGAATTCAGGGGAAGTGGAAGTCGAATTGAATCCCCTATAAGACTAAACCTTAGAGTTTAGACTACATATAAATAGTGGAGAATTCTCATAGTGCCTGCTCTAATAAGTTAGCAGCCGAAATACAAAAATCAGGGCAGTTGACATTTAAAGCTAGGGATATCCCATAAACCACTTGATTAACTAAAATACTATGCTTAACTCTGTCATTTGGATTTCTTTTGTTGCTTGTGGTGGTGCATAATGCGCTCTTAAACCATGCGCATATGATCCCTTTCTCTTCTCAAGGGACAAAATGAGTTTCGTGCCAGTAACTACTTTGTTAATTAACTTCGTCTTTTTCCACTAAATATCGAGTATTAAATTGTTCTGCATCTATTTATTTTTTTTATTTTTATTTTTTGCATCTATTTGTTTTTTGTTTTGCATCTACTTTTTTTTTTAAATATAATCATCTTTTAGTTTAGTTTAAGCAATGGTGATTGATAATATATGCAGTCGCACTGCCCAAGATTCGTTGACACTCTAATCATGTTGAGAACAACTCTATTACTACTAATAAACTAATAAATCGTGCGTTGCCTACGATAGAGTTGCATCATGGACGAGGCTTACCGACGATGTGATTCCATACATTAATTAGTGGAAACGGTTAGTAGTATGAATTATTTATTAAACTAGGAGTACTATTATACGTTTGTTTGTTAGGCAACTACTATTGTCGCTAATCAAAATGGTTTGCAATATTTTAAGAAACCATGCATAAGATTATAGCTTCTCTCGTGTTGTTTTATGCTTGTTTTTTTTTTTTTTTCTGTTTTGTTGTTTTTGGCGGACTAAATAAATGTTAAATCTTCTGCATGTCATCAGATCAGATATTAGATCCTCTTTTTTTTCCTGATTTTTTTGTGTTTGTTTGTTTTGTCTCAAAATATATAACCGAACTTCCAAGTTCTTCCACCCAGCTAATTTATCCGAGGCTCTTGGTTTTTTTTTTTTTTTTTTTTTTTCAGGGGCCGCGCGGACGCGTACCCCCTCAGGAACAAATTATGACTAATTAGCCGTGGCTTCACTCACTGGCTTGACGATATTGCAGTATTATGATTATCTCGGTGGTGTGGGCGCGGGTATTGTCAAAAAAGAAAGCTAGTTGGTTGGGAGCTGTTTACATCCGTCCCAGGAATGAAGAACAAAGAAAAGAGTACTTTTTTTGTTAAGTAAGGCCGGTATCTCAAGATTCTCCGTTCTCACCAACCTTAGAAAGACAGAGCTATTTTATTTTTTTATTTTTTTATTTTTTTTTGAATTGGGATTTATTTTTTTATTAGTAAATACTCTCTCCGTCCAAGTTTAGTTGGAGTAATTGGTTTTGATCTTACATTTGCTAAAACTGGGGTTCTTTCACTATTTTTTTAACAAAATCATTGCATTTGAGTTTGGAAATGTAACATAAAAGATAAACTACTTGGGTGTTGTGAAAGATTTTATGAAAAAACATCAATTTTAGCAAGTGTAAGGCGAGTGTATCAAAACCAAATACCTCAAGTAAACTTGGACGGAGGGAGTATATTTTTATTAATCATCGTGGAATGGGAGAGGATTACAAGAGTTGGATGGGAGCCTAGGAAAACAAGCTGGGTTCTGATCGCTTTTCAATAACAACCCCTATGATATGAAAAAGTAAATCCCCACTACAACATGTGCATCATCGCTAGCCATATAATTGCACAATCTCTTCGGAAACTCCACAATATCGCTACCCAACTCCTCCAACGTGGTAAAAGCCAGCACACCAAAACCAAGGTCATGATCAGTACATTTAGCTAGATATTTGACCCTTTTACGAGAGACAGCATTCTCAATCGCTTGGCCAGGAACAAATGAGCGTACCTCACCACCTGTGAAAGAAGAGACACCAGTAATATCCATACACACATCATGCTCATTATCCCAGTATACACGCGGATATCAGCTGGTTTCAAAACCAAGCCAATATCAGACATGATACCCAAATACACTTCCACAAGTTAGTAACACTTATTCAATCTGCTGGGGTATGTGATGATTTTGATTTTCTTCAAGTGAAGTAATATAATCAAGGAATTATTTACTTCAGACACCATCAAATGCACTATAGTAATATTGGACACTTTTTTTCAATCATGTGCCCAAAACAAATTAAATTGTTCCAGGATTACCGTTCGGCTCTGGAGTATGCCAAAATCCATATAAAACAAAACAACTATTACTACAAGATTGGTAAATTCTTAAGCAAATGGGCAGGGCCGGCCCTGAGATATGTGTGCCCCAAAGAAAACCAACGAAATGTTGCCCCCCACTCCAACAAGCATTTGATAAAGTCAACATGGTTTGACCCGTGGATGTTGTCTGATAATGTTAAAATAACAAGGATGGCTACCGTAGCCAGTTCAGGTTTAATTATTTATCTTGGTTATAAGTTATCAGGTGTCGTTAAAGGTAACCACTTGGAATTGTATCTACATGACACAAAGTCTTTCGACGTGTCATTGTTAGTATGTGGTTATAACTTATCACTTCTTTTGCAATGATATACCAAGAAATAAAAAGTAACATGAGTTCTCACTGCTAAGCTCGTTTCTCTTTCTTTAGCCAGAGTAATTTCTATGTTGTGTATGTAAAGTAGCTAAAATCCAGGTTATAATCTAGGCTAACACTTTGATCTGTGTATTATTCAACACTCTGGTCATTGAAAAATTATTCATTTGGATAGATGAGTACTAGCTACTGATGTTCTTCTTCCACCCTTTACGAAAAAACAGAAACGAGAGAAAGAGATAGATAACTGATCATGCTCTTCTTCCAATTTTTACAAAAATAGCAAACGAGAGAGATGCAATTCTCATATGTATTTAACCAAAAAATCCAACAGATATGTGATTCTATAATGTAAAACAATTGAAATTGTTTGCTGATGTAGGGACAATAAATAACGTTGATTTTATGGTTGTTGCCCCTTGACTTGTAAAATTTTCACCCTTTTAAGTTTTATGCAAGTTAAAGAAAAACGCCGCGAAAAAAGCCATTTTAACCGAAAGATCCTCACTCTACAGAACAAATTTGCTGCCCCTTCGGACGTGCTGCCCCAAAGATAATCTTTGCTTACCTTGCCTCAGGGCCGGCCCTGCAAATGGGTATCGTAGCAGCTATGTAAAAAAGAAAAAAGAAATGAATAAAAACTTCAGCTTTTGTTTGATATTCTATTTTTATGTATAAACCCCAGCTCATTTACGCCTCTACTTAACCCCACGAAAAATTTTAAGTCTCAATTTTTGGAGGCAATTTAGGAAAAAAATTGTCCATTTATATAGGTAAATTTCAATTTTCAACAAGATATATCTTTACTTGTGTATTGTATTTAATACTACGAATTTCTATTAAAAGGTAAAATAGATAAAATAATACGAATTTCTTTTTATCTTAAAATTTATTTTAAAATGAAGAAACAAATGTGTTCTCTTTGAGCTTTAACCACTCCACTTCTACTACCAGGTATGTAAAATGATAATATCATAGGAAAAATCAATTTTTCTCATAGGATCGACAAGTGAAAATTTGATTTTCATTGTATAACATCAATAAAAAAAATAATCCAGTTTTTACTAATAATACCAGCATAAAAGAAAATATCAACCGATATCAATTAAAACAAAAACAAATACTTAAAGAGGAAAATCAAATATCAATTTTTGATGTAGATTCAAGCGCACACACGCACACATAAAAAAAAAATTAAGAAGGTAATGGAAATTATATTTGTCATTATAAAAATATCAAAAATAATTATGAAACATATCTTTAACTTTAAGCTAAAAAACTTATATTTTGGATTTTTCATATGTATGATTTTAAATGATGGTTTTCTAAAAACCCAACACGCCTCTAAATTAGGTTCTTCAAAAAAAAAAAAAAAACAGTCTCTTCATTTCCAAGCTCCGCAAATATGAATTGAATACCGTATAACAAGATACTAAGACCTCTTTTTTCCTTCTTTTTTTCTTGTCCTTGTAAATTTTACTTTTTCAACATATTACTTAATTTTAATTTGCTTAAATTTTAATTGATAGATTTTTAATCATATGGCATGGCATACTCTTATTTCTCAATCAATGGTGATGCATTGTTCCCCACCATCTCCTTGCAAAACACGCGAGACTATTTCTAAAAACCCAACACGCCTCTAAATTAGATTCTTCAAAAAAAAAAAAAAAAAAAAAGTACAGTCTCTTAATTTCCAAGCTCCGCAAATATGAATTGAATATCGTATAACAAGATACTAAGACCTCTTTTTTCCTTCTTTTTTTCCTGTCCTTGTAAATTATACTTTTTCAACATATTACTTAATTTTTTCTTAAATTTTAATTGATAGATTTTTAATTATATGGCATGGCATACTCTTATTTCTCAACCAATGGTGATGCATTGTTCCCCACCATCTCCTTGCAAAACACGCGAGACTAATTCCAATACCAATTAAACCACTATTAGAACCAAGAAGCATTACAGTTTATGGCCAAAAAAAAAAAAAAAAAAAAAAAAATATCACAGTTTGTTCCGGGCAAGGCAATTGAGGATGCTGTCGTTCGCAAAAAGGACAAATATTTATAGAAATGTACTGCTCAGGGATTTGGTCTTGGTGTGCTGGCTTTTACCACTTTAGGGGAGTTGGGTAGTGATACGGTGGAGTTTTTGAAGAGATTGTACAATTAAATGGCTAGCCATGATGCGAACGTCGTAGTGGAGGATTTTTTTTTCCATAGGATTGATATTGTACTTCGAAAACGGATTAGAGTCCAGCTTATTGCCAGGTTTCCATCGCTGATTCTGATTCAGATTCTGATTAATAAAATAAATAAACGTGGTTGCCAATGTGGATTTGTGGGCAGACTATGTTTAACCAGAGATTACAAGCCAAATGAGAAAAAGAAGACGAGACGTATCTAATTTCGTCTTTGCTAACTTTTTTAAAATAGAAAATCACCTATCAAGATATTCCGCATGAAGACGATTCGACAAACTGGTAAACCACGTGTTGATACAATGGGGAAAAAAAAGAAAGGTGCATCCTTACCTGAATCCGAACCAAAGTATCAAACCAAACTCCAATGATGATGGTCCGTATGGATGTGGTCCATTTAGGTCCAATATTCTCATTAACATGCAAACGAGCATGCAAACCATGGCTGGAGTTTCGGGAGCCACATGTTTTAACAAACAAACCCACCTACCATTGTGTCTACAAAGTCAGGGTATGGGACCGTCAACTCTCTTTAATCCGACCATAGAATCCATCAATATCAACACCAACTGAGAACTACTGGCTGCCCTGTCAAAAATGAATTACTGAAGTGTGCCCACGGTAATGAAACTTACCGGGAAACGTTTTTCTAATTTTGAACAAGTCTGGGGATTGTCTTTCTGTGCGCAAGTTGGTCTGACTCTGACTGATTCCCTTTTTTGGATTTACTTATGTACTGTGAAATCCTAACTGTCCTTTGTCTTTTCTTTTAGACCTAGAGACCGGGTGAAGAAGTCCTTTCTTTGTTTCTTTTGGAGTTCAGCGATGGAACACCAGAGTTCAAAACACAGAAACTTTAGTGTCGTGCGCTATTATATTCTATAAAAATGACTTTTCATAATTAAATCTCTCGGGTTGCACGGACACACCTAATTTAGTGCCGTGTCCATGTCAGATTCGCGTCCGATTTTTGGACGTGCGAGTCTCCGCATCAGGCGTATCAGTGAGATCACATGTATATGTCACACAAAATTTAATACGAATGTGTGTCAATAATACCAGAATTTTTAATACAAACGTTATTGTACCCATATATATGCTCATTCATTTACTATATTTAGATTTATCGACAATTTAGTAGTGTTATTGAGACGTCAAATTCATAATATCTATATTTTAGTATGAAATATCATTGATTTCATAACATGTCCGCGTCATGTTGATTTTGACAATTTGTCGTGTACACATCCATGCCGTGTCGTGTCGTGTCATGTCCATATCTCTGCGTCCGGGTCAGTACAACTCAGCTTCTGACCACTGGTAAGGATGTTTTGTTTATAAGATGATTTTGGTAACTTTTTTTTTCTCTTGGTCACCGACGGCGACGTAGTCCACGCTGTACACTATCTTAAGCTTAGCATTATGGTTAGGAAAATTCATCTAATTCTGTTCGGTTGTTCCACACACCTTTAAAAACCTTAACCATACTTATGTATTCACCTCACCTCCAAATATATAAACGGAAAAGAAAGAGGAACATTTCTTTTTTGTGGTTGTTAACTGTCATTTGTCTCAAAAACATGTTCTCGTTGAATTTTTATTCCTATTGTAAATGGAATTGGCCCGGAGAATCCCTTTTCAGATTCTATTTACTCTTTCTAAGATTCTATACCCATGCTCACGATCATGAGCATGGGCTAACAACTTGTGGTTGGAAATAATTTACAACCAAACTACTTCAAAGCCAGCGCCACTTGATACATTTTTTTTATAGAGTTTGGACATTTATATACATGGTGGACTCGGAGTTTTGTTTGGGAGTGTGTCTGCTTTGCTGCCACAGCAATGCTTTTCTTTTGTTCATGTAGTATTTGTTTGGGGTAGGTGATGTTGATGGTGAGAATTGAGATTATGTATGGCAACTTAAAGATCTTATAGTTAAGTTTTGGGTAATTTTAATTTTGTGAGTCGGTTTTCAAGGTGAGTTAGATCCATGGATTTCAACGGTTGTTGTTTTTTTCATTCAATTTTTGTTGTCTGTATTCTTTTTTTTGAATGTGTTACTCTTGAAAATTGATAGTTGCACATATCTTTTTGTTATACCCTCTAACAAAGCTCGTCTAATTTTTTTATTATTTTTATTTTTTGAAAAACAAGCCCGAGCTTGAGTTTTATATATGAGGAGTGGTGTGAGGTACAAGTTAACGCACATAGTGCGAGATACGATTCTCAAAGAGGATCTGGTTCAAAAACAACGGGTTGACAAGATCCCACACAAATGTGGAAATTTGTAAAGGATTACGAATCTGATGTCGAATTGCCTCATTGGCAAGCTCGTCTGCCGCTCTGTTTGCCTCACGATAAGCATGAGAGATATGAATTCGTTAGATTTGCTGCAGAAGATTTACGGCCTCGTGTAGTAATCCCCAGAGATACCACGGTGCATAGGTTGACCCATTACGTAGAATAGCTATTAACGCGAGTGAATCTGTCTCTGGGAAGCCATCCGAGCTGCAAGAACAAGGCCCCAAGTTTCCGCTACCAATGAAGTTGTATGACCTAACGATGATGCCATAGATTTAAGAAGAGTTCCACAAGAATCACGTGCAATAATTCCTGCCCCCGCCAATCCAGGATTACTTTTAGAAGCTCTGTCTGTGTTGATTTTTATATATGTACCCAGTGTTACCTTGAAGAAGACGTGCAGTCCAGTGTACCCAAATATACTTGCGCCGTTTACTGACAGTGTTGCTTCGAAGTTGTGGAGGTCCATCAGGGAGATATGGAGCCACATGAGTTGATGCCCATTGGAATTCTTTCCACATAACCACGATCAAATGATATAATTGTGATGGAGTCGTTGATTGTTGTTGATACAAAATTGCATTCCTTGACAACCAGAGATGCCATGTTGTGAAGAGAAGAAGACAGTGCAGCTGATAGGAAATGTCTAAGCTCACAAGAGACTTCGCTGTCATCGGTTGTTGAATAGAATTGGAAGCAGTTGCCGAGTCCAAATTAATACCCAAACCGGTGAGGAAAATTCACAAAGGAAAAGTAAGTGAGTGGATTCTCGCGGAAAGCTCCACATCGAGGACAAAGTCCATGTGGAACAATCGCACGCGAGTGAAGGAGGTCCAAAGTTGGTAACCCCTTCTTCATGGCTTTCCACAAGAAAAGCCTGATCTTCTGAGGACAATGCAAGTTCCAAAGACGCTTAGTAGTAGAAGCCTGCATTGGAAAAAGGTCTGTTGGTTGAAGTTAGACGAGAATCTATTAATTTGGCGTAACCCGTCTTAACAGAATAACACCAGAGTTGGTGTAGAGCCAGATTAGGGTGTCCGGTCTCGGTTGCTGAGGAAGATGAATTGCCAAAATTTGTCGTGCACGTGGAGGAGGAAAGAGTTGTAAGACCAATTCAGAGTTCCAGGTATTGGTGTCTGGAATAATAAGAGAAGCCACATTGTTTGCAGGTGATGCCGAATTGGATGAAGTCTCCGTGTAATGTTGAAGTGGTATCCAATTGTCTGTAATACTTGTAATGCGACCATCACCCCAAATAGAAAAGGCATGGTTATGCATAAAATGAGCAACCTTAGTCAACTCTCGCCAAAGAGGACTAGCAGAGGATGGTGGTGACGGCAAAGATGGGAGACAGTGATGGTCATGCAAATATTTGCCATGACATAACAAGGTCCACATGGAGTCTGGATATTGGTGAAGGTGTCAGGCCCTTTTCATAAGTAAAGCTTGGTTATGTTGTTTACTTATACGAATACCCAAACCCCTTTTGTGTCGAGGAAGAGTAAGAGTATCCCAGCCAATAGTATGCAATTTCCTTTGAGTCTGATCATGGCCCCAAAAGAAATTACGAGTTATTTTATCATGTTGTTTGTGGACATTATCTGGCAATAATTGTGACTGCATAACATGATTAGTTGTTGGAGTGAGAGTCATGTTGATGACAGTTAACCTCCCTGCCGGTTTGAGACATTTAGACATCCATCCTTTCGTTTTTCGTTGAAACCGATGAATGAGCTGAGAGAAGGTTGTTGCTGATCTTCTCCCATTTTGGATTTGAAGTCCTAAATATAAAGGTGCCAAATGAGAGGTAGAACAACCAAAGTGTATTGAAAGAGCGTGTACTTGAGAAGGTCAAGCTTCAGATGATGCACTAACAGTGACTTGTTCTTGTTAATATGTTGGCCTGCCGCAGAGGAGTAATCACAAAGAAGGCGTAACAACTTAGTACACGATAAGTCATCCGCCATTGTGGTGATGAAGAGGTCATCTGCATACATAAGATGAAAAATAGGAAGTGACCTCCGAGATACCTTCAGACCCTGAATATGCCCTGTAGCTTGGAGGTTAGCCAGATAAGTAGACAAAACTTCAGCACAAAGTATGAAAATATATGGAGATAAGGGATCTCCCTGCCGTAACCTTCGAGTTGGTGTTATGGAACCTTGCGGAGCACCATTAACTAGCAGAGCATAAGTGACAGATCTGACACAAGTCATAATATAATCAACAAAACAATCTGGAAAGCCCATGGCAAGAAGAGTCTATTGGATGAAACCCCAATCAAGCGAGTCATACGCTTTCCGAATGTCCAACTTGAGTCCAATCTTGGATGTGGCTGTAGGGGTAGATGAGCGGATGTGGTGGAACAACTCTGTTGCAATATCAATGTTCTCCTGTATATATCTGTTTGGCACAAACGCAATCTGAAAAGGACCGATAAGATATTGCAACAGTGGTCGTAGACGAGAGACCAAAATTTTGGAGATTACTTTGTAAACAACATTACAAACTCCAACTGGTCTAAAGTGCTCTGGTAAAGTTGGGTTTTCAATCTTAGGAATGAGTGCAATATTGGTTTTATTGATCAAAGAATGCAACTCATTGTTGAGGAAGAAGTGATTAACCATAGCAAAAATATGAGGACCGGTGATATCCCAAAAAAACTTGTAAAACTTACTCGTAAAACCATCAGGGCTCGGTGCTCTATCAGAGTCAATGGAGAAAATAGCTTGTTTAACTTCCTCCTATGTAATTGGCCTTAGTAGAGACTCTGCTTGGGCTGGAGAGATTCGATGACGAACCGCATTCAGCAAATAAGGTTGGTTCTGTGTTGGAGGTGCAGTGTACTGGGATCGGAAGTGAGAAACCAAAGTAGCAGTAATTTCTTCAGGATCAAGAATGCATCTCCCCGTGTCAGAGATTAGCATACGGATGTGATTATGCTGACGATGAATTGTAGCTTTCGTATGGAAGAAAGTAGTATTCAAGTCACCCTCCTGAAGCCACTGCACCCAAGAACGTGATCTCCAATAAGCAGATAAGCAATTTGTGAGCAAAGAATGCCTATTGCACAATTCATCTTCTTTTTGTAGCCAAAATTGTAAGTCTTTGCCTGAAGTTATGATGCACATAGCCTGAGCCAGTTCAATTTCCTTCTCTGCACCCTGTATTAAACTTGGAATATGACCAAAGGTGGCTTTATCCAAAGTTGAAGTGCAGTTGTTGTTGTTTCAGACTTCAGGATAATATTAATCCCAGGATCATGGTTCTGATTTTGTTCCCAAGCTGTTGTAACCACTTGTTTCATATTCGGATGGAGAAACCATAATTGTTCTATCTGAAATCGATGAGTTTGAGGCTTGAGAATAGCCTTCTCTTCAAGTAACAAAGGCGCATGATCCGATGAAATCCTAGGTAAATGAGGGACTAAAACATGTGGATTCTCCTACAACCGCAGTTGATTACATAAACATCAATTAAGTCTTTCCATGATAAGATCCGTACCTTCCTGTCGGTTTGTCTAAGTAAACGGAAGTCCTTTGAACCCCAAATCAATTATACCATAAGCATCAATGAAATTGAGAAAGGGGCCAGCTTGGGAGAACACAAAAGGCCGGCCACCTTGTTTTTCAGATGGAGCTACAATTTCATTGAAGTCTCCCATGATTAACCATGGGGATTCCAATAATGGCATCAGAACGAAGAAATTCCGCCATAAATCCCAACGAGCAGGTTGACTTGGAGGTCCATAAATACCCGTGAAATACCATGGTGTTGGAGATTTGGGTGACCGTATTCGTGCATGAATGAGGCTTTGGTTGGAACGTTATATGTGAACCTGCAAATGATTATTCCAAAACAAACAAAGACCTCCACTTCGACCAATGCAAGGAACAAGAAAATTATTATCAAACCCCAAGCAGTTTTTGAGATAGAGAATATGATGTTCAAACGCAATTGTCTCAGAAAGAAATAGTAATTCAGGTTTAAATCGACGAGTGAGTTGTGTAAGTTTATTAACATCGGCAGGTGTGTGAGAACCTTGACAGTTCCAAGCAATATAACTCATCAGTGAAGTCAACGAGTTCAGCAGTGGAAACACAAGGTACAATCAACAGCTCAGATTTAGACGAACATCACATAATACAAGCGAAAATTGATGTATGAACATCAAGGAACATGTATTATGCAAGTCAAATCAGAGAATCTGAACACTCGTGATAAAATCTAGACTAATAAAGAAGATTGAATCACAAGAAGTCAAATTGGACGAAATTGAAAGAGGTAACAGGAGGTGGTGATGAGATAAGAAAAGGGTAAGAGAGAATTAGGGATTGAGAGGAAAAAATTTAACCTGAGGAAGGAGAAGGTTACCGATCGAAGAAGTGAGTTGACTCAAAAATTCTCCGATCCGCAGAGCTCATATAACCCAAGTTTATTTTCTTGCTCATCTAATTTCAATATGAGAAAATTTACCATTTTTCCAAGTTTCCGTGTACGATTTTGAGTATCACCGCAATATGAAGCTAACCTCACCAGATATATTTCTTTAAGAAGAGATCAATGGGCTCCGGTTTCCCATTGTTTGTGCTATCTTTCAACAAAGCATGCTAATGTCTTATGCTATAGTATACGAACAACTATCGATTTTATCAACATTTTTTTAACAATAAATTTTTTGATTCTATATATAGGGTATAACAAAAAAGCCGATGACAATTTTATCATCATTATTTTTGTTTCATTTTAAATGTACTATTTATCTGCACAGCGTATTAATCTTGAAAGACTTTCTGGCGGAACTCTGACACTATTTCTTGTGAGGACTATATTCCAGCGAAGTTAGCTTTATCATTTTGCAGTGAAACTCATAAAAAAAAAATAGAAGCTTGAAAAAATGGTGGAATTCCTTATAACGAAATTACAATAGCTTGATTGAACGGTATAATAAAAGATACGGTCAACTATCAATTTTCGGATAATATATTCAAGAAGATACAGGCAACTATGCCTGTTATATAACACGGGCACAAATTTAATAACAATAAATACTTCAACTAAATGGAGGGGGTGTCTATAGTGTTTACCTATGCCCCAGATATTTAATCAAGTGTTACATGGGGGCATGGATACCCGAACGTCTAGAAAATATAAAGACAACAATAATTAGCCAACAACTGTCTAGTACAGTGGTAATGGCATCCCCTTTCGTCCATAGTGCGAGCAGGAGGTAGCGGGATTGATTTCCACTAGGTTGGATCCCTCGTTTTCACCGATTTTCTATGAATGGAATTGAGATTAGATCTTGGTGATGTGAAGGTAGTTGGATGAACAATGGGGTTGGTTCAGCTGGCTGGGTCTACTCAGAAGAGTAGGCCCAGATGTGTCGTATACGAAGAAAAAAAAATAACAGTAATTAATTAATCCTTCCTGAAAACAAAAGGGAAATGAACAATTGCACCTAAATATCACTCTCTCCGAATTTACAATGAACTTCCAAATTTAGATAGGCCAAACTGAATCTTCACAATTTGACTACTTCTATGTAAATAAAATAACTTGCGAGATTCTATGAATTTGTTGCCGTCATTCATGCCGTCACGTTATAGGGTCAATGACTCACCTAACCAAATTTCATTTTTTGACTATAGAATCTTTTTATAAATTTATTTAAACACTAATGCCAGTACATTGTTTTTTCAGTAGTAGATTGTGGAGTTTTTGGAATTGCTTCACAAACTACTTGTACTATCATGACATCAGTACTCCATGCTCCATTAATATATTGCTCTAAAAAAAAAATCTAGGAAGTACGTTCTCTTAAAAAACTTTAGGAAACAAGTTATTCTTTTGGTCAAAGAAAATAAGTAATGCATAAGGATCGAAGGCATAGTATTACACGGTTGATATAGTTAAAAATAAATCCCACTAATTAAAATATATATATATATATATATATATATACATAAAATACAATAAAAAAAATCTTTGGTCTGACATTCTCATAGGAGTCCAACAACTACCAAAGGATGATAAATATCTAGGATCCCCTTTATTCACTTCAGAGAGCAAAATCAAAGCTTTTAAACCTTGTGTTGACAAGCTTAAACTCAGATTGGATAGCTGGAAGAACAAAACTTTGTCTCCTGCTGCAAGAGTAACACTCATATCCACTGTTACCTCCATATCTAGTATCTATCAAATGAATTGTTTCAGACTTCCAGTTCAAACCATAAAAGATCTCAACGACATTCAGAGAGATTTTTTCTGGGGGGATGGACATTGAAAATCCTTCTGGAGTTTATCTTTTGGCCTAGAATTCTATATGCAATCCAAAAATATATGGGAGGTTGGCTCATGGATATGACCTTATTCAATGACGCCATGTTAACCAGAATGGGTTAGAGGCTGTTAATCGAGACTAACTCCTTATGGTCTTCTATTATGGAAGTTAAATATGTTAAAGGCAGAGATATCCTCTCAATGAACACTGAAGCCAGAGGCTCTGTTTCTTGGTTTTGGAAGGGAATCCTGGAAAATATAACCAACATTCAGAAGTACTGCATTTGGAGAATTGAAAATGGTACTTCGGTCAATATATGAAAAAACAACTGGACTCAAGATCACACTATTAGTCTCACCAGACCTATAAACTTTCCTGACAATATCAATATGGTCTCTGATATCATCACTACTACAGGAGCTTGGGACTCTGCCAAGATCAACATCTGGTTTAGCAATCTGGAAAGAGATGTTATTTATGCTACCACAATACATTACAATGAAAAAGATAGTATAAAGTGGAGGCTCACAGCTAAAGGAAACTTCAATGTCAAATTCCTTTACAAGGAGAAGATGGATAACATATACAATAATGATACCAATCACTTATTTTAGAAGATGGATACTTCCCATGTTATAAAACTGTTTATTTGGAAATGTTTTCATGGCTGCCTTCTACCAATGCCAGAATTGCCAAGCATCTTTATTATATCGACCCGATCTGCAAAATCTGTAAGGATGGATTGGAAACTATCTCTCATATGCTCATGCATTGTGGCTTTGCCAAAACGGATTTCCATGAGTGGATGAATACCTGGTTCTCTAATAATGAAAGGATAAAGAAATTGGCTAACACCTATATATGCTACTGTCTGTTGGTTCATATGGAAAGCTAGATATGACATCTGTTAGGGCATTGTCCGGTCAAACCCACTAGCGTTGGTTTGTCAAGCTAGTTGTCAGTTTTAGGTGTCAAAACTCAATTCTTGATT
>JAJJMA010215176.1:0-13824 GCA_023529015.1 Papaver nudicaule | reverse complement strand
TGATTAAACTGTGATACTTTGTGTGCAAAGTAACGGGCTCGTTTACACGGTCACTAGCTAACTTGTAGCACGAGGAATCTATTGATTTATTCCTAATCAACCTATCATATTGAAAAATGATATACCCACAAAGTAATATCAGAGCTAAGGCACAAAGAGTTACCTCGACTAAGAATGATATAGTATCAAGTCAATAACAGACAGATGGACAACCCATCGAGAAGAATGAATCGCCCGAGGCAATACAACAAATATTTCACCAACAAGTAACAGAGGGGAAGATAAAGCCCACTTGGGTAGGTACATATATAATTGAACGAGCAATAGGAAATGATAAGTATACTCTACTTAATTACAAAAGAGAGCGCATGAATACTCCAATCGAAGGAAAGCGCTTAAAGTATTTTTATCTAAGAAACTAAATGTAATCGAGGCACTTCGATGCCAAGTATTATCAAATGAATGAAATAAACAGCCTGAACTGTTATGCCTTAACGCATCATCTAATCCCACCTGACTGGGTAAAGTCCTACTTGACTAGGCACATCTCCAAAAAGGCCCTGGGTGATTGCACAAAATCCAACTAGACTGGGCAAAATCCCACCATACTGGGTATATAAAGTAAGACATACCAGACTAGGCAATGCAAAGACCTACCAAATGAGGCACATAGATGAGGTCGATGTAGTCGAAGGGCCCTGCGTACTACATGGCACATTCCTCTACCCACAAGATACCCCGTTAGCGGTGGGTGCTTTGCATCGAAGATACATAAGCTAGAGGCATTTTGACCCACTACCATGCGATCTTGAAACCTCCCTGAAGAGGCAGCGTGGGGATGATAAATGGGATATTCCCCTACCATTAGGGAGGCTGGATCCCCGAAGCAGTTAACTCGTTTACATTCACGGGAATGTCAAGCGAGTTACGCTAGCTAAGGGTACCTCCTTCAAAATTAAATCTCGCTAAAACGAGGAGGGGCGATTGAGAATCGAAGAGTTGAATCCGTGGCCGTGACAGGAGTCTGGTACCATGTCTAAGATCCAGCTTTGACCGACACTCCTCCATAGCTAGTGTTACCTGTATCATCAATGCTTGATTCAATACCTACCATAAGAATCCTGATTTACCTAGGCAAACCAGGTATCTTCGATACCTACCATAAGCATCCTATGTACTTAGGCAAACCAGGTATCTTCAACTTTCGATATCCTAACCAGTTTGAGGCAAGGAAAGTAGCGTAACGCTTATGGGTAGGGTGATCTTCAGCCCCCACTAGCTTGGGTTTTATGTCTCCTACGTCGAAGTAAGCCCTAGAATTGCACTCTAAGTAAACCAACTAGGAGCCTAGAATGAAATCCGAAACGAAATTTTATGCTCGAACATATCTCACAATGAATTTAAAAATAATACAACTAACAAAATATGAAGCCAAAAATTTCTTTCATTGCAGGTATTCAAAGTACAAAAAATATCAAGACTAGCATCAGAAGAATTGTACGAGTAGAAAATCTGCATAGGTACATAAGGTACCATATCCATCAGATCTACTCATACATACAGTTACTTTAAACAAGATTCAATGGTGCGAGGACCATAAGAACAATACTGAAGGTATACATAATAACAGTAATCAAAGGCTAAATGCATGAAGACTTGTATTAATTTCTGTGTTGTAACTACATGGATTGCAACCCTAAGGAACCAGAGGAGATACAGACCTAATCCCACTCTTTCCGCTTAGGTTCTACCCAAAAGAATCCAACCCTTACAATGTTTTCCAAGCTCGCCTTATATAGGCCGAGCTTGGGTGGTTTACAGCTAATAAGACAAAGGACTCAATCGTGGAGGTGTCAGTCCTTGTCGAGTAAGGCGGTTTATTCGGTGGTGCTCTGAAGTTGACTCTGGGGCTTCGGTCCTTCGATGCGGTCCGAATCCTTTTCTTCCGAGTCCTCACTGCGTTCGCGTTTGGTCTCCTTTCCTCTTTGGTTCAGTCCGAAGCTTCGCTGCCGATCCTCTTGGTGTGGTTATGCTTCTTAGATGTGAGACGCGTGTCCCGAGGGGTTTTACCCTCCATAAGAATCATCTACAAAAAATCATAAAACATCTGCTTGAGGCCTCGATTAAATATGTCCTTCGGGATCTTTGGAATTGGGAGCAATGTTGTTAGGGCATTGTCCGGTCAAACCCACTAGCGTTGGTATGTCAAGCTAGTTGTCAGTTTTAGATGTCAAAATTCAATTCTTGATTTAGCCTACTAGAGTTTAGATTTCGGAAATGGGATATAGACAGAGTAGTAGAGACCTTGAAGACGAAGACTGTGAAGACAAAGAAGACATCAATTATTCTTCATCGACAAAAGGTTAGTAGGAGTTATGACTTTACGGAAATTCTTCTATTTCTACTTTCTCTATTCTTTCGAAATATAGTCGACTACTTTAGTAGTAATGTAGCGATTGAGATCGTGTTCTTGTGTAACATGGCTTTATGTCATGACCAGTATTTGATCCCACGAATACTGTGAATCAAGAACGTATGAGATAGATTCGACGCCATATGACCATTTCAATAGTTTGCTTGCAAACTGTTATGTTGGATATGGATGAATCTAAAGGAGTGCTCTTGAGCAAAGAGCCTATGGATCACAGCTGAGGACGTTCTCACGTCTAAGTTCTGGCTCAGCCCAGTTCTTCCAGCGAAGACCGAGTTTGACCAAATTTGACCAGCAGGCGGTTCCCGAACCGGTTTGCGTACCAGAAGCTGAAAATCTCCTGTGTCGCATTAGTTCCCGTACCTGGCTATCAGTACGTGAACCTGACACGGAGAGTTTTCTGGTAAGTCGAATTAAGAGTTTTATTCTTTCAGAATTTCACTCTAGGTCAAATTCCAACTCCTTTATCTCTTAGATGGACTTGTGTAAAACATAAATACCTTTTGTGTTCCATCTAACGATCCTCAATGAGTCAATAAGATAAGATTATCTCTGGTCTGTTGGATTCCTATCTTGAAGTGTTTTTGAGCCAACAAAACACTTGGCAGATAAATCTAAAAAGGAATTTCAATTGAGATTAATCTGTATTACTTGGTTGGCAAGTTTAGGGTTTCCTTAACTTGTGGGACAAGTAATTGATTGCTTAATTCCAAAGCAACCTATCTTATTGAATGCTATAAATAGAGGTGTCTACGGACAGATACCGCAAGCATCAAGCATACGTGAAGGTCCTTAGGGAAGGTAGCGTAAACTCTTTTCACTTCGGTGAAAGCTTGTTGTGGTATAGTCATCCTCTATAGGTTGCAGCTCCTCTGGGAACTCCCTACGACTATAAAGACTTCCTTTGAGAGTTGGGAAGCACAGGTAGGAGATTGAAACCATCTTTGGTTGAAATCGGA
Source organism: Papaver nudicaule (assembly GCA_023529015.1). Lineage (NCBI taxonomy): Eukaryota > Viridiplantae > Streptophyta > Magnoliopsida > Ranunculales > Papaveraceae > Papaver > Papaver nudicaule. Next base: position 10,434 of record JAJJMA010215176.1, on the reverse strand, counting down.
TTAACTTGTAACCTTGGTAACCTGATCACGTTCTTGTCTATTCTAAAGTCCGTCTCTTCTGCTATACGGCTATTCAAGAACTGATACGTTACTCAACAAGGTTGGAAAGGTAGCAACGCACGGCTGCACTCGGTGTTGTAAGACCTAGTTGGCTCCAGTTATATAAGTTCCTTAAGTGGTTCTTCGTGTATAACTGAGGTAGATACAGATTGGGCGTTGCAAGGTGCATGTCAGCCCTGATTTGTTAAGTAGACTTCCGTATGACCTGGATTTAACAATCCGAAGGAAGTCATCTTATTTATGGTAAACTGATAGAGGACAGTTACACCATAAGTCAACAGTTTTGGTTTAAAACCCAGTATTGCTGACAAAAGCCTTTGGCATCGGTCAAAGCAACTCCTAGGCCTGTAAAGGACGTCAGCTAGGGGAATCAAGTGCGTGACGATCTGTGGGGGATCCAGAGACGTAAGGAAGGCGACAATAGCCAATTCGCTTGGAGGGCTTGAGTTGGTCTCTGCTACATCCCAGACCGAAGTCTTATAGTAGGCTAGAGTTTGTAGTCAGTTTGTACTGGGCGGTGTTCAAAACTGGACGAGGTCCCGAGGTTTTTCTGCAAGGCAGTTTCCTCGTTAAAAAACGTTTGGTGTCTTGTGTGCTTTTCCCTTTCCGCATTATAACTCTGATTTATAATTAAAGCACCAAGTAGTACGTTATTACCTAACTGTCGAGATTACTCCAGTTAGAGGTTTGGATATTGATTTTTGAGATCGTCCAAACTCTTTACCATAAGACTCACGAGCCAAAACGAAAAGTTGGTAGTATTTCGGTACCCCTTCTTTTTCACTCAGGAATGTGCAATGTTTGATGGTAAGCTTGGAGGTGCTACACTCTGGAGCATCTTGTCAAAGAGTTGTGAATGTCCCAACACATTCAAGTTGTTATTCGCCTGTGACATTCCAATAAATGCATGCCAAACCATAAATCGTACGAACATACTGCCTCTAAAACAAATGAACTCTCTTTCTTTTTACCCCAGATAGGTTCCTTGCCAGGCTATAAGACAATTCTTCCATTGGACATTGAATAGAATCCACACTACCGAGCATTCCAGGAAACCCTCTATCACCATTATCCTTTAATAATGTTTTCATATCTTCTTCAGTGGGTTCTCGCCATTATCTTTCCCCAAAGGTTTGGCAACTTGAGTAGCAATTTTTTTTCTTCAAGTAATGGTATATTGTTGTTGCTCCCATTCGACAGTAATCATCAATACTATCAACAACAGTACTTTTGCACAAACCTTTCATTACGAAAACCATTTTCATAAGAAGAGAATAAACCATAGTACCAATAGCATCCGGACGTTGATGCCATTCTTCATCCACCTCAAGTATTCTTCTTAAAATTTTCTCAAACAAATCTACCAGCGTACATAGACGTTGTTTGAATTGTCTTGTAGTAAAACCGCGACCATCCTTCATTATTAATTATCATGCAAAACTCTATCTCGTTCAACTTTTTGTCGTCTTTGCACTTGTTGGGGCACCGATTGACCGATAAAATGCCTACGGGCATCCAAGTTCAATTGATGAAACAATAGAATGCGTTTTCTACTTCATATTATGAAGTAGGCAAATCAATTTCGTATGTCATTCTCGCATAAGCACGGAGCATACTCCTGTTTCTTACCTTGCCATATAAATTATAATTTCAAACAAATCAATCAACATTCAATGCCACCATTTCATCACCAAATCATCACACAACTAATGATATGGATTTTTATCTACTTGTATGTTCAACCTGTTTTTTTAGTTGTACATGGTGTTTTTAATCAACCTAAATATCCATAAATATATCAAGATTATATTTTCTTTTTTGGGATACTGAACCCAATGTTGTACATAACGGGGATCGGCCCCGGATCGACGGGGGTCCGATCCTAGCCGAGTTAATCGATGATCCCCGGAATCAGTGTAACAGTTTATTAATAGGAAATTACATCCACGTACTCAAATATTGTCTAAGATCCATATTTGACCGTCAAATTTCTAAATGTATCTACTCCTAGAGTTATTTAGTGTTTGGGTCATAGATTTTGGTATAGTAGAGGGTTTGGGTTTTATATTTGTCCAATTTAGTGTTTGGGTCGTTGACCTGTTAGTCAACTCGGTCAATCAGTCAAACCGTCAGAAGATCTGTTAGTCAACAAGGTCCAAACCTTCGATTACATTTTTTTTTTCTTTTTTGAAACTCCATTAAACATCATGTTTCTGTGCAATGAAAAAAAAAATGAACAACTGCCTTTAAGTCACCAATCTATCTTCTCTCCAGTATATCACTCTCTGGTTATAATCACCCCATCCCATTATCTTCTTATTCTTCTTCTTATATGTCACCAATTTTCTTCTTCTTTGCATCTTTCTGCCTTAATTCAATTTTTCAATCACACTTGTCTTTTCAGAAAACTTGCACAATTTTTTAGCTAGTTCACTATCTTTAATGTTTTAGCTAGCTAGTTCAATCCAACTAGATCAAAAACCAAACTACCACTTCGACCCATTTCCTATTAATCTTCCGAAACCTAACTCTAAAACTCCATTACTCAATGCACAACTCTCTACTCTCAAGCGTCATTTGGTTTATTGGCTTTGGATTCAATTAAAGGAGATTGTGCTTCATTAGCATCAAGTTATCAGAATCTGAATCGGTAATAAAAGATTACTGTTTTTCCTATCAAGCGCAATAGTAATCTGCTTATCATTCTTTGTAAATATAAATAAGGAACTTGGGATGCTTTATGGATTTAAAATTTGAAAAGGAAACAGAGAGCATGATGCAACTTTGTAGATGGTTTGGGTTTATCTCCACCACCAACTGAAGATGCACAGAAAGTTTTTGAGAAAAAGGCCAAGAGGGAATTTTAATAATTATTGTTGTTTGAGACACTAACAATTTGACTGATTGACTAACGAGACAACAAACACTAAATTAGACAAACTTACAACCCAGACCCTGATCTACCGTACCAAAATCTAGTACCCAAATGCTAAATATCTCTATTTTATCGTTGAGCATAATATAATCAAATATTTTATCGTTTTTTCTATGACTTTATCTTAGATCCTCTTTCATCTTCGACCTTATTCTCTGATTATATTATCAGTGTTTTTTTTTTACTTTTTCTTCTCTGGTTCTTCTTCATCTGCATCAAAAAAGAGATCTGAACGACAACAAAAAAGGGGAAAACGGGGATATCATCAAGTAAACAGCAACAAAGATATGAATCTCAAAACACACCTCAATCTCTACTCCTTTACTCTTTTTCTTACCCAAAATCCCTAATTTACTTCCTCCAACCTCCTCGTTTTCTTTTTATTTTCCTCCTCCTCGATTCTGGATGCCAGTCCTTACCAATTTAACCCTTACTGACGATTTAATCGGGAGTCGGATCGGCCAGGGTCACAAAGAAATCGGCTGACCATTCATTAAACTCGTTTAGGCCGATTATTCATTACACGTGTCGGTCGAAGTCCGATACCCGAGTTCCCAACGAGTAAGTCACTTGACTCAGGGCGATTCGTATAACATTGATTGAACCCTAGAGTTGGCTTACCTTTGGTGATTTTGTAGACGAATTTCCAAATTGAAAATGAACCTCCTATGATTGTAGAGCAAACCCGTGAACGATTTTGCAAAAATTCCAATTATAACTTTACCAATTTCGAAAGGGGGCAACATTTTTTTTTTTTTTTTCTGGGTGAAAGTGAAAGTGGTAAAGTAGGGGAGAAAATGATAGATCAGGCAACTTCTGGCTCTAAATAACCTGCTTGGTGAGAACTCAATACTCGCCTCAATCAAGTCAAACATATTGACTTACGCGAGTACTCATTACTTGCCAAGTACTATTTAGGTGAGTGCTAAGCACTCGCCTATTCGCACCCAAGAACCAGAGTGGTTAGATTATAGCCATAGAGCCCAAAAAAAAAAACCATGGTGCTTGCTCTAACAGACTAACTGGTTGAGTAGCCGTAAGTAAGATTTTGTTCCCACATGGAACTGTGTAATTAATCTTTTCTTTGACTTAACAAAATGATAATGAAAACAATATTAAGGGGATCTATTAGTTTAAAACTATAAATAAATACAAAAAAAATGTTAGGAAATCCTTTACAATCACTAAACATTAACTCAATTAGCATACTTATAAGAATCATATTTTCGCCGTTTGTAGAAACTATATGCCCCGTTTCCTCAAAATTCTTACAGTCATTGGACACATAAGCGCTAGACGACAAGATTCTTTAAGTATATAATGTAAAATTCTCCGAGAGATATTGTATCTGTCTTTTGTAATTGCATCCACCACAAGCTTTGAGTCCAACTAAAAATATTTACTTTATACTTCAGATCTCTTGTCTACTTCACAATCTCCTATAAGCCCAAACATTCTGCCTTCAAAGCTCCATCGAGGTAGATTCATTTAGCTCCCCCAACAACCACCTGTATTTTTATTAACTAATCTAATTCCACCAGTATTATTAACTTCATAGAAAAAAACATTACAGTTCATAGTGAATTCTCCAAAATACGGAGGAATCCAGCGTAAAATTTATATATTGGTTACTGTCCTATCTATTGTCAGGAAAGGAATGAATAAGTCCTTGCACACTGTTGATATTTTTGCATCTATAAATAAAATTATGAGGATAAATACGTATGTTCTGGAAAACTTTCAGGCATCTGTCTTGAAAAGACGAGGGTACCGAGTACACCACCAATTCCTTTCTTTTGCGGAACAAAGTATATAGATTATTGCTTTCAGTAAATAATAAAACAGTACACAAAAACAAGAAATCACACACACAAGATTTTTGTTAACGAGGAAACTACAAACTCGTAGAAAAGCCCCGGGACCTCGTCCAGTTTGAATACTCTTAAGAATTAAGCCGCCAAAACACCTACTCTCAGACTTCGGACTAGCTAGTGCAGACAATATGACCCTAATACGACTATTAGTCACAAAGATTTCCCCTCAGTATTCCTACGCCTCCAACCACAGCAAGATGGTCACACACATGTAATCCCCTACGTAAACAGACGCCCGTTACTGTCTTACGCAAGAGTTGCCTCACAGCCCGTCGCGAGGACTATCGCTACCCGACCTCCAATCGGACGATTACAACCTTATGGACAACAACCAAATAGCGGCAGGTCAAATCGCTAGATGATATCCTTGGTAACTAACAGATATTTCACCGAAGTCTTTTCACACCAAGAGCGAGGATATTAAGTTTACTTAGGCAATAAACACCTCGAGATATCGATCAAGGTTTCAAAACCTATACTCTCGAAAGAGTAACCTTGTCGTCCCAGTTGGAATCAAGTAGATAGTTGTAGCAAGTACGTAATGATATGACTGTGAAGAACGATATACCTACAAAGAACAAATCCAATAACAGAGATCTTGATTCCACTCAATATCTATAGTTTAGGCACACAAACCGAAAGTGGCTTGCTGACAAATCCATGTTAATAGATAAAGAGTATGTTCTAATCACAACGATCTTGAGTGGCCTTATATCAGAAGAGAAGGACCTTAGAATAAACAAGATCGTTAGGTTTGATAGACGTGATAGAACAGAACACAAGTACAATACAAAGAAGACTAGTAAACATAATATCTGGTTTCCCGTAAGAGGTACTTCTAGGCTTCTCGATCCGGAGAGAAGACTTTCACGCAATTCTAGACCGAGAGTAAAAGCTCAAAGGTAACTGAAAAGAAAAGCGGCAACACAAGCTAACAATTCCGAAGAAGAGCTTGGCCAAGGGGATTAAAGCTTTCAGGAGAGATACCACTCCTATTTATATTGACTAAGGCTTTAGCTTTGAAATGAGGCAAAGTTTAATTTCGGAAATTCCACAAAGCACATTTACATAATAGTTCTGAAATTCCCCATTTGGTCCCATAGCATTTAATGAGAACTAATACTCTAGCATTTTACATTTAAGAAAAATATATTCCATAAAGAAATTATTTTTTCGAAACATGTTTAACCAAGAGCAATCAAAGCAAATAATATCTTAAGGTATATTTGGATATTTCTTATTTATTCGAAATATGGTGCTTACCAAATATGATCCCCGGGAAAGATCTCAATTCGAAAACGTGTCATTAGTTTCAAAAATCTCCTTAGATATTATTACTTCCAAATGTCGTCACCAGCTTTATAATGTCGACATTACTTCCTTGGTATTGCTGGGCTAACCAGACGAACCTAGGTGGAAGTGGGATCTGGTCCAACGTTCCGCATAAACACATCATAACAAACGTGGACAAAGCCTTGTGTGTTAAGCTTAAGTGAACACATTGGTTCAGATGTTTCGAATCACGCAAATAGATATACCATTGGAAGTACGGTGCGAGATTCCACGAGTAACTAACAAAATGTTAAATCTCCAGAATTCTTGATTCCAATATAGATGTCACGTTAATGATATCCAAGAATTCAAATCAAAACATCAAATGAATAATCAAATGAATATTTGATCAAGTAGTAAAGCATACGAAGATTTAATCACGTACAGTATTGATCCGTAATCATGTGTCCACTAACTAGAGCGACTAACCATTTTCCAGATGATGACTCAATCCCACTTAGTTGTACATTGAAGATGAACGAATTCAAACTTCAAACCGAGAATATCAAACTCATTAATTCGTTGAAGCACAAATAAAAAATGTAGAGTTTGAACTTCGAAGTTACGCATTCTGAGTCAACCTTATTCAGGTTTTGAAACGTACGTCAGTGTTGGCAGAAACCAAATTAAGGTTTCGGAACCTAAAGTTCATTATATGACCGGAACTTGTTTAAGGTTCCCAAATCAAGTTTACATATAGCGAAACCTAAAGCTTGGTTTTGAAATCTAGATTCTGTTTAACAAAACCTTGCTTAAGGTTTCGAAACAAGAAACACATATTAAATTCTCTACAAATGTTTGGTGTCGAACTTGAGAGTCCACGTGGTCGAGAACCGTTTCACCATCACAGCTTTTTAGTCTCGACGCACAGGCATATATTTCGCGGTTCACATAAACCTTTAGGAAACCCCAGGGTCTTTTCGACCTTTTAGATCTCACATGGTCAAGACACATTGGCCTCGATTCTCAAGTCACTGTCAGCCACAAAAACATAGTTTCGAATATGTTATATCTCATTGGTCACAATGTTTACGTTTCGGACCAATAGCTTATGAATGCGAAAACCAGATTATGGTTTCGAAATCAACGTCAAGTTTTATCAAAACCTACATTGAGGTTCAAACATTGAAACTTCATAAGTTGAGATACACAAATATGGTTTCGGAATCCAGAAGTGAGATATGGCATACAAGATGTTCATATACATAATCAAATGAATGATTTTAGAACTTCAGAGTTCAGAGCCAAACCACGACGTCATATTCGAATATCAAAAACATCAGTATTTCGAGTCTACACAACATAAGTGTGAGTCACGATCTCTCTTACATTGGCTCATATAAATATATGCAATCAACCCGACAGAGCCAGACTAGGTAAGAAGAGACACAATACTGTGATGGATCAAATCCCGTAGTACTACCGAGATAACATCACATTGCTATATTCAACTCGAAAAGGTTTTAGGAAAAACCTTTATATTAACTTAGAGACGGAGAAGAAAAGAAAGCTCTAAGCAATATTGAAACGTCATAACTACAACACTAATACCGGAAGCGGTAAAGCGGACACACACTGATCACAAGTGATCAAGTCATAACGTAAAGCTCAAGCTGAGAGTTATGTTTATGTCTTTTGTAGCACAAGTGTAAAAGATAATGGAATCGCGTTATTTAGATTCACTAACCTGTTGAATGATGAATCCGGATGTCTTCGTTTGATCTTCAGTCTTTCTTCAACTCTTCAACCAGTGATTCTAAATCCTACCAAAATCTTCCACAACCTAAAGCTAACTCTCTCACAGGACTTCACCTAAATGTGTGTTGTTTAGCGGTCGAGTTTTGATCACTAAAGTTGACAACTAAGCTTGACATACCAACACTTAGTGAGGTTGACCGAGCCATGCTCTAACATGTCTGACCATATCATGGTATCTCTTCTACCCATTTTTGCCCTAGTTGTTTGATCTTGATAATACCTTTCAAACCTACTGCAAATCCAATCAATGAAATTCCGATTATCATTACCGTACTTTTCAAACCCATAGAGAAATCTAGACTACCCTAGAGAAACTATATGGCATGATTATATGAGGGGTAGATTCCACTCTAACATCATAAAAATGACATATGATCGAGATTTATTTCCGATGACAATCTTGTGGGTATGATATTCTTGAGAAATGTCCTTAGAAAATGTCTGATTCTTTGGATAACATGAAGTTTCTAAAGTTTTTTATTGGACGACGACCGAAGGGAGGAGTCCTCATAGTGATCTAAAATTGATTTTCTGTCTGTCACAGAAAATATCCCATAGTTTTTTTTTTCTCTACGATTTTAGGTAAAACTTGAGATAATCAAGCAAATTGAACATGAATTTCCTTCAAATACAGTCATACAAACACATTATCAGTTCATACTTATTTAAAATCTCTATTAAATCGATGAGAATCGATCGATTTCTCTACCATATTCATGAAACTTAGAAAAAAAACCATTATCAGTTTTGAAAAATCCATATGAAAGAGTCATTAAGAGAAAAGTCTATTTTATTATGAATTAAACATAACATAAAAGTACCCATTTCCTAGATAGAACCCTCTATTTGTCTACAAAAACAGAGTACCTAAAGTTCTATGAGAATTCGATAAGTTCTGTTTTTTTCCCCACCCAGTTGTTTGCACCCAACTCATTGAGCTAATCGTCCAACTCGGTGGCCAGATTCACCTTACACTCTCAAAACAGTTTGTCACCACCGTTCCAAACCGAATTTCTTCTCCTTCCTATACACATTCCAAATTATGCTGCCATCAATACAGAGTACTGAATAATCACCACTTTATTATATGTGAATTAGCGCTATTGTGCACTATAGTCTGATATGTCAGATATAATTGACCATCTGTTGTACGCATACGGTCATCTAGCAATTTATCTTGAGTTGGAGATTTAGCCCCCACGATTTTAAATCAGCCCTTGTGTTGGCGGATTACCAAAATACCCCATTGTATAACTACCAGTTTACCCTTTTCTTTATAGCATATTTCCTAGATAACCATTCCACTAACTAAAAAAACAAACCCTAATACACAATTAATACCCGTAACATTATCTTTCCAAACCCAGAAAAAAAAGTTGTCTTTTTCTTCTTTCTTCTTCTTCTTCGGTTCTTCCTCTCTGCCGCCACTCCACCATTAGCAGCATAAACCTTCAATCTCTCCAACTCAGCAACAATATATTTATATATCTTCTACTTGTTTCATTGTATATCTCCAAGATCTTCTTCTTCTTAGTTCTTCCTACAGCAGCAGCAACAATAAATCAGAACCCAAAATCAGATCTCGTTATCAGAACCCAATAAAGAATTAACCAGCAACAAGATCTTCTCTATGTCGCTCAACATCATATTTAGATTCGATGAAAACCCATTTCAGATCTGGTTTTGGAAACCCTAGAATTTTGTTTGATTATTGTTAATTATCATGTAATTGAAGTTATCTGATTATTGTTACTAGGAAGAGGAGAACAAATCGAGTTTTTTTTTTTTTTTAAAATAATTTTCAAGGAATTTAAATCAGGAGAATTGAGACTATGATTTAGGATTTTAATTGAATTTAAATTATGGGTATTGTGATGGTAAGAGTGAAGTTGGGGTTTTCACATGTAAAAATCAGAGAAATTGGGGTTTTGATTTGATTTAGTATTATGGTTGTGGTTTTTTGTTTAATTTTTTTTTTGTTGAATTTGGCATTGTTTGAATTTTTGGTTCATCTGTGAATGATGGGATTAAAGCAATATGTGTGTATACTTGCATGGATGGGATTGGCGTGGTGGCCTAATGTTTGTACTCCTGGTGATACATATATATACACTACACCATATATGGCTGTAAGCAACGGTGTGTATCTGTTGCGTAATAAGGTCGCAACACCAGCCAGCTGTTGCTAAACGTGGTGTTTCTAAATTTAGCAACGGTAATGTTGTCGTTGCTTAATTTGGTTAGCAACTGTTTGGCAACGGCTGTGATGACGTTGCTAGATTTTTTGCTCGCAACAGTTGTGAAACTGTTGCTAAATTTTTACCAGAAGTCAAAAAAAAAAAACCAGGTCAAGGAAGACTTGACCTTGATTTGACCAATTCAGTCCTAGTCAAGCTTAGGTCAAGTCTTCCTTGACCTGGTCAAGATCTATTCCCACCGATTTCATATTACCCTGCAATTACAGATTTACAATCC
>JAJJMA010215175.1:0-12208 GCA_023529015.1 Papaver nudicaule | reverse complement strand
GGTATGATATATGAGTTTTAGAGCTCGCCGTTATGTTTCAGTAAATTCATTATACTATTTAGAGATGTTATGCTCGCTATGTAGAATTTCTTCATGATTTTGCTTCTGTTTCGCTATATATGGTATGATATGCAACCTGTTATAAGGATTCTCCTGTAGAGTATCACTAAGATTAGAAAGTATAGAGTATTTTTAGTATGCTATGACGATGGATTTGGATTCTCAGTAGACATTTTTTGCCATTTGTGGAAATCATGCTGTGTTCAGTGCTATTATGGTTACAGACAAGGGTTGGCCGGCCTGTTTTAGCAATGTTATCACATATTTCACTTTTTTCACATGAGTAGTGGAGAAAATTAGTTATAAGGATAGAAAAATGTTATTTTTGGGTGTGGGTTCCTCTCGGAAAATGCGAATATAGATATATATTTCCGGCAAAAAGTATCTTTTCCAGCGAGTAGCAGAAACTGTAGACTCATGAAGGAAATTGTATTCTAAAACCATTTCAAAAAATTTCCTAAAAACATCTGCCGTACTATCATTTCGATTTGAAAATTATAGTATCATAGGATGTTTTTACAATTCTTGTCATGATTAGGTCATCATCTGCACATCACATGATTTAAAGTTGCTCTTTTTGTCTTTCATTCATCAACATTCTGAAAAGCAACCCAACTAACTTATTTGGCCTTTACCCACAGTACTAACAGAGCAATACTGTCAGGAAGTGTGTTTGTCTTCTTTTACAGAATCTCGGCGAATGGGTCCCAGAGGAAGAAGCGATAAAGCCCCGGCGGGTAGGCCTCCTCGACATCCTATCCCTCCTACACCAGCGACATTCCCCAGTGGTCACAACACTATAAGCCGGGCAATGGAACTAGCTGGTCCAGTGGATCCTAATTTGGCAAGCTCATCTCGCCGATCACCTGTCCAACGAGTGACTCGCCAAGAAGAGGTTTACATGGAGGATATTACTCGTTTTGAGAATGCAGAAAGGTCACCTGAGCCTAATCCAATGCTAAGGAGAATCAGTAGTGAAGCAGAAGCAAATGCTTGCGGCGAGCAGATGGGTGGCGGAAGATTCACCGTAGGAGAAACATCGAATGCAGGGGGAGCAGCTCAAAATGCAATTGCAGGAAGCAGAGTGGCAGCCAATGTTCAACAGCAGTTGGTACAAGGTGTCGGCGAAACACAACATGTGGTAGAAGAAGTTCCAGCGGTGGTGGCAGAACCAATTATAGCGGGAGAAATTCCACAGGCGGCAAGTAGAAATGGTACGGCAATAGCTCTCGGCGCTACTGTAACTCGCCCAGTGGTGATAGCAGATAACACTGGATCCACAAATACCACAGAATCTTTGTTAAGGCAAATTCTTGAGGCCAATAACAGGCAGGCGGATCAAGTGCAGAGGCAAATGCAATTGCAGATGGAGACGGTACTTCAGAGTCATAGAGAATTGATGGCGGCACAAAATAAAGGTCACGCATCCCACTCGCACTTGACTCGCCATGCCTCCCATGCACATTCATCTCGTCATGGGTCCCATGCACATTCATCTCGCCATGAGTCTCATTCTCATACAACCCGCCGAGTTGAAAAGAGTGGAACCAGTACAACAAGAATGTCAGATTCATCGGCGAAGTATGATGAAAGAGGCAGAAGGGTGAATGTGCCTGGAAAAGATGACAAAGATCATAGCAGTTCTAAGCGGCAGCATAAAGTAGATAAAGAGATGAAGAAGGATCTTCGCCGACTAAAGCATAAAGTGGAAGCGTTGAGCGGATCTTCAAGGGAATCGAAATATAGGGTTGCATTGTCAGAGGCGCAAAAAACACCCTTGCATTGTCTCCCAAGTATTCTACGCCTAAATTCACCTCCACCTATGATGGAACGGGAGATCCTTCGCAACACTTAATAGCTTATAAGCGAGATATGGTGGCTTGGGTAGGATCAGATCCCATAATGTGTATGGCATTCCCCGCTACACTCAAAGAGGAGGCCTTAGCTTGGTTTGATGGGCTCGAAGAAGGAAAAATCAAATCTTTCGAGAAGTTGGAATGTAAATTTTTGCGTGCCTTTATTCAGAACAACAGAAGTCGGCCGGGCGTGGAAAGATTATTCAACATTAGGAGAAGGCACATGGAGGCTTATAAAAGTTTTATTCAAAGATGGAGGAAGGCAAGCAGTGAAGTGGGGTCAGAAGTATCAGAAAAGGAGAAGATAAGGTCATTCCTTAGTGGTATGGAGACGACAGACCAATTATACCAAAAGCTATTTTGGGACATGCCGAAGGACCTGCAAACCTTGAGGGCGGTGCAGGATGAATGGATAAATTATGAAGAAATCCGAGAAGAGGAGCTTCGCTTGAAGAAGGAGAGAGCAAAACAAATTCACTCAATCAATAGTTTCTCGCCGGAAGATCAAGAAGAAATTAAGAAAGAATGGCTGAAGGCTGAACAGCGAAAATTAACGCATAATCCCTCTTCGGCGATAATAATACCTGAAGCAGAAAGGCAACAACAGCAAGTTACCGCCGAACAGCATTGGAATTCACAGAAGCGAGAGAACTATGATGGACGTGACAAGCAAGACAATAGAGGAGGAAACTATGGAAGAGGAGGAAGAGATAATCGGCGAAATGGAAATGGTGAAAGAAGATACAATGGAGATAACAGAAAATTTGGCAGAGGCAACCAGCAACCTTTCCAAGATGCTACTCTACCAAAATTGCGTGTGACCTACACAGATGCGTTCGGCCAGCTTGAAAGCTCAAATTGTAGGGATGATATCCGCTACCCTTATAACAGAGGAAACCCAAGGGCCCCGCCGACCAATACCAATTCCTTTTGTCAATTCCATCAGTTTCATGGCCATACAACTGAGAACTGCACCGGCGTACAACAAGAAGTGCATCGATTCATCCGCTTGGGAAAGTTCCAGGAATTTTTAGAGTTGCCACCGCCACCTCCTATCATGGTCCAGCCAATTCAAGCCATTCCCGCTCAGACCCCAAAGGTGTATGAGGTAAAGGTTGAGCGAGATTTGTTGGAATTAGATTGCTTTTCCATTGTACACTCAAAGATCACTAGAGATGAATTTCATGATAACGTTTTATCTCGTGTGCATAAGCGAGATAGAATGGGAAATGAGATTTGTAGTGTCGCCGTCAAGCAAGAGCCTTTGCAAGATTGGATGAAGGCCTGTGTCGGGTTCTCCGCTGAAGAAATTCCTTCAGAGGGAAGGAATCACAACAACCCCTTGGTTCTTACCATTCAGATGGAGCAATTCAGGCTGCCGAAGGTGCTTATTGACCCAGGAAGTTCCGTGGATATCCTCTTTAATACTGCCTTTGAGGCGATGAGGGCGAAAGATGATAAAATACCCTCACCAACAGTCTCCTCCTATAACATTTATGGGTTTAATGGTATTGCTTCAAAGCCTAAAGGCGAGATTGAATTTAAAGTTAAGATTTGCGAGGATTATTTCTTGAAAACTACTCTTTGTATTGTGGATGTTGACTCGCCGTATGCCGCAATTCTGGGAAGACCATGGCTCCACAGTTTGATGGGAGTGCCTTCTACTTATCATCAACGTCTGAGATTCCCTACACCATTCGGAGTCGCCGAATATGTTGGAGATTTAGCAGTGGCCAAGGCGTGTAATTCGGCGGATGTGCAAATACGAGAAAATCGAAAAGCGAAGATTGCTGAGAAAAAGAAGCTCGGCAAGGAAGCAATTAAGGAGCAGGAGATTCTAGACTTCATCGCCAACCCAACCACATATGTGCATTCAACAAACTCGGTAGAAGACTCGGCGAAGTCTGGAGATAAGGCCTTATAGCAATTAAAGGAACCATCGCCGATGGGAGAACCAGAATTGCATTTTACGGCGGTGGAACCTACTAAGGATGTTAATATCGGCAATGATCAGGATCCGAAGATGGTAAAGATTGGTACACTATTAAATGAAGACGAATCTGCAAAGCTACAAGCGCTACTCAAGGAATATGTTGATGTCTTTGCTTGAGGCATGAATGAGATGCCAGGTATTGACCCGGCATTAGCATGTCATAAACTAGATATTGATCCAAAGATCAGACCGTTCAAGCAAAGGATAAGAAAATTGGCTCCAGCATACAAAGAAGCAGTAGAGGCTGAACTCGACAAAATGAAGGCATCCGGTGTAATAAGGCCGGTGCAATATCCATAATGGATAGCTAACATGGTGGTAGTACCTAAGAAGAACAAGGGAGTAAGAATCTGCATCGACTTCAGTGATCTTAACAGAGCTTGTCCCAAGAACAGTTTCCCGCTGCCAAGTATTGACCAAACGGTAGACGCTACATCTGGCCACGAGTTGCTGTCATTTATGGACGGTTATTCGGGATATAACCAAATACCTTTGGCGGAGGAAGATCAAAAGCACACAGCTTTCTTTTCCACCAAGGGATTGTTTTGCTACACTCGAATGCCATTTGGACTTAAGAATGCCGGCGCCACTTACCAAGAAATGGTGCAAAAGATGTTTGAAAGATGGATAGGGAAGACAATGGAAGTGTATGTGGACGACATGCTGGTTAAGAGCAAGAAGAAGCAAACTCATGTGGAAGACCTCCGAGAAATATTCAACCATATGCGTATTACTAAGTTAAAGATTAACCCGGCGAAATGCGTTTTTGGCGTAACTTCAGGAAAATTCTTGGGATATGTCGTCACAAAGAAAGGAGTGGAAGCTGACCAGGCTAAGATTAAGGCAATTATAGAAATGCCTTCGCCGGTAACAGTTAAAGATGTTATGCGACTCAATGGGACTTTGGCGTCTCTTAACAGATTTATATCAAGGTTCTCCGATAAATGCAAATTATTCTTTCAAACATTAAAAAAAGGGGAAAAGTTCGACTGGACTGAGGCACATGAAGCTGCCTTTCAGGGAATTAAAAAGTATCTCGCCACTCTCCCAACAATTCAACCACCCGAACACGGCGAAGAACTCAGGGTATATCTCGCTGCAACATCTTTTGCCATAAGTGCAGTACTTGTAAGAACCAAGGGTGGGGAAACACCTATATATTATATCAGCAGAACGCTGCAAGGGGCAGAAAAGAATTACACTAAAATAGAGCAATTGATCTTGGCGCTGGTCTTTGCATCTCAGCGATTACGTCCATACTTTCACGCTCATCCCATTGTAGTTCTCACTAAAACTCCCATAGAGTCTATCCTGCATAGCTCTCAGCGGGTGGGACGTATCGCCAAGTGGAGCAGATTGAGCAATTCGGCGTCCAGTATGAAATACGTACGGCTCAGCGGTCACAAGTTATTGCGGACTTCCTCGCCGACTTCCCAATCGATGAAGAAGAAGAGATTGAAGAAATACCATCCTCTTTGGATGAGCAAGAGAATGAAGTGCCAGATCTGTTGAAGTGCAGTCCTGACGGATGGGAGGTTTATGTAGATGGTTCATCAAATAAAGAAGGAAATGGAATAGGAATTGTCCTTATCTCGCCAAAAGGAGCAAGGATAGTACACTCATTAAGGCTAGAGTTCTCGGCGACTAATAATGAGGCAGAATATGAAGCAGTTATTCACGCCATGCGAATACTCATTGAAATGAAGGTTAGCAATGTCAGATTGACAAGTGACTCCCAGCTGGTGATCCGACAAATATCTGGACGATATCAGACAGCAGACCCGTCTATGCAGAAGTACCTAAAACTTGCTAGGGAGTACGCCCAGAGGATCACAGGTATCAAGTTTCGCCACATCTGCAGAAAAGATAACAGGCACGCCGATGCATTAGCGTTTATCTCCTCAATGATGACAAATCCAGATGTTCCTTCGATAGCTATTGAGAGAGTGATGCAACCATCGGTAGCAGCACCAAGGCACAGAGAGGTGTTAACAGCAAACATTGAAGAGTCAGCAGAAACAGATTGGAGATCGCCGATACGGTATTACTTGGACCGCTTAACCTTACCAGGAAATCAAATTTTAGCTCATCAGGTCATCAGTCGTTCGGCGAACTATGAACTCCGAGATGGAATCCTGTATCGCCGGTCTTTCTCTGGACCCCTGCTGCGATGCGTATCAAGGGAAGAAGGCAATGAATTATTAAAAGAAATCCATGAAGGAGACTGCGGAAATCATGGTGGCCAAAGAGCTTTAGCCTTGAAGGTCAGAATGCAGGGATACTACTGGCCTTGGATGAATAAAGATGCAAAAGAATATGTTCAGCGATGCAAACCATGCCAGCTGTATGGAAGAAGAATTAAGGCGCCGGCAACATCTTTAAATTCAGTGCTCAGCCCTTGGCCTTTCGCCAAGTGGGGCATTGATATTATTGGACCGCTAACTACAGGCTCCGGACAACGGAAATACATCATTGTGGCGACAGATTATTTCACCAAATGGTGTGAAGCTAAAACTATCAGGAAGAAGACAGGACAAGAGGTATTCACATTCATCTGGGAGAACATATTCTGTAGATTTGGCGTACCGGCGGAAATATGTACCGACAATGGAAAAGAGTTGGTTGGCGACAACATAAGAAAGTTACTCGCCCACTACAGCGTCAAGTTGGGAAAATCAACTCCCTTGTACCCTCAGAGTAATGGGCAGGCGGAAGCCACCAATAAGACTATTGGAATGGGACTGAAGAAAAGACTGGAGAAGCATAAAAAGGCATGGTGTGAGCATTTGCACAATGTCTTATGGTCATATAGAACTACGGTTCGAGAAGCAAATGGAGCATCTTCTTTCTTACTCACTTTCGGCGCTGAGGCAGTACTTCCATCTGAAGTCATCCTACCCACTACAAAGCGTGAGGCATGGGAAAAGAATCTGAATACAGATCTAATCCTAGCCAAGCTAGATGACTTAGAAGAGCAGCGGCTGATCTCCCTGACACACATGGAGAATTACCACCGGCGGCTATCAAGAGAATACAACAAGCGGGTGATTCCAAGAGAATATCTGCCCGGCGAGTTGGTACTTCGAGAAATTCCCCCCTCTCAGCGAGAAGGATGCAGGAAATTGGAGCCTGTATGGGATGGCCCTTATGTGGTCAAAAGAGTGTCTGGGCCAGGAGCGTATGTATTGATTGATGAGCATGGCATACAACTCGAACATCCATGGAACGCCAGGTTCCTTAAGAAGTACTATCCTTGAGGGAAACAATGTAAAATCCGAAGTCTTGGGCGGACATAATACCCAAGAAATCTTATTAACTGATGTAACACAACAGCGAATAAGATCCGGGGACGTAGGTTTGCTATCATGCGCCGAACCCCGTTAACAAATTTATGTGTTACTTGCATTTTTCATTCACTGGGTACAGTGATGACTAAAACCTAAAAGCTCCAAGAGCACAATAGCTGAGGCAAAGTACTCAGCAATAGGCTATAAAAGCCACCTACAGAGGCACAAATGCCCAAGGCAATAAAAAGTCATACCAAAACCCTGATCAGGTACTAAGGCCATGCGCCATCTTTGAAGGCATAATGCCCAAACCAATAAAATCAACTAAGAGCCAAGATCTCTTATGAAGAAAGCTTGCTTGCATTGAGTGAACGCACCTACTCGTAATAGTTAGTCCGACCCAGGCTTAGTTGTAAGGCCAGTCGTGTTACTTGTTGATCTGTAAGTGTTTGGGCGAATAAGAACCCTTTTGCTGTAGCATCACATTCGGCGGAGCCGTCGGTGTGTTAATCCGTCTACGTCATAGCATCACCCCTGGCGGATGCCATAGTGTATTAAAGTCTATGGGGCAACCCAAACAGCTTATATTAGATCGCCGACGGGCACAAGTAATGGTTACGGCTGGGATCTAACCCTGTCGCTCCGAGAAATCGTTAAGTCAATTGTTGAAATTGTTGGCTGTACGGGACCAGGACTTCACTCAATGACAAGCTAAGTCTTTAAGGACAAATTGAAGCAAGTACAATAGAAGATTGTTTAAAAGGCAGCGTTCAAAGGAAAGACCATCCATTGCAAAAAGCTAACGGTAATATCCTTACAGGGCGATAATAAAGACAGAAAGAAGCAAAAATACTCGCCTTAACAAAATGCAAAAAATAATAAAAGATAGACTGTTCATTACAAAACAAAGAAGTTGCAAAGACACAAAAAGAAAGTATAAAGAAAAGTCGCCGATTCTCTTTCAGGATTATGGAGCAGTCTGGTTCTCGCCATCTTGCCCCTGTACTTTTTCTTCTTCCTCCGCTTCTTCATCCTCATCTTCTTCTTCCTCTTCCTCATGAACCACATCTTCTTCTTCTCCCTCCTCGCCGCTGGATCCTGATCCCTCGCCATCTTGTTCACAGTCCACAATCTGTTTTACGGCGGAAGATTGAGGAGCAATGACATACTTGGCGGGTATCTCCAAGTTAAGCTTGGGATATTCTTCATTCACATACTCTTGAACGGCGAGGAAATCCATGAGAAGAATTTGTTCCTTAAATTTGTCATCTTTAGCTTGAAGATCTTTCTGAGCTTGACTCAAATCAGCCTGAAGACCACTTTGGATTTTACCTAAATATGTCACCTTACTTTCAAGGCCTTCAATGCTGGTTTGGCATTTCTTGTGATCTTGAAGTTGAAGGTTTAGTGCAGCGATCTGGTCGGGACATTGGCGGTGAGCCTCCACAGCCAGCTTCAGCCTTTCTTCACAACCATTGTGATGGGTAAGCTTCCCAGCCAAGTCAGAGATAGTGAAGGTGCAGAGCTTGTGATCCTCAACGATTTTGTGCTGTTTCTTCAATTCTTCTTCCAATTGTTTGACTCGCTCTGTAAAGATAAAACAAAAGAGTTAGAAACTGAGGCAACATAAAGACTCAGGTGGAGAATTATCCTAGGAATCTACCTTCCAACTCGCTCACGTGCCTACAAGCACCAGTTTGGGCTTCTACAAGGAGTTGTAGATGGGATTCAAACTTAGCGTTAACAGGAGAACTGGATACAGTGGCCACCTGCCGCAGTTGGGCTTTTAGCTGGTTGTCAAGTTCTCTGGTGCGATCGCCATGAATCTTACAGAAATCTTTCCACCTTTGCGCTTCCTGCTCGGCGAAATCTCTTTCAGAAATGACAGTATTAAGGCGAGAGGCAAGCTTATCAGCTCTCGCCTTCTCATCCAAACGCAGAGAGCTCGCTCTCATGTGGTCCACAATGGCGGCTTCTTTTCGTTTGTTATTAAGTTCTGCTAGTCGGCAAGCGTTATCTCGTTCGCTCTCCATCCACTTTAAGTCGGCTTGAGAAACTTTGAGAAGATTATCAAGATTAACATTTAATTCGTTAACATAATTTAACTCTCGGCAGTACCACTCAATAGTCTTAGCCTGGCCGTACAGCATATCGCACTTCTTAGCATTAGCCTTCGCCAAGTTATCTATCTCGGTTTCAGCTCGCTTCAGTCGTGTGTCAGAATACTGACGGCAACCTTGGAAGGGGCAAGATCTAAGGGACTCGGCGAAAGACTAAAATGCAAAGAAATTTCAGTCTACATGTTAGAAAAGAAAAATACCTTGAAGTTCCTCACGCTCAGTGGACTCCTTGATGCTAGCTTTAAGCAACTTTGTTTCCTCTGCTTCTTTTGCCTTCAGCTGGCGCTCTAGATCCTCGTTTTCACGAGACAGGAAATTCACCATATCGCCTTGTACGTCAAAAGCATCAATCAGACTCAAACAATGTTGAAATCCCTGAGGCAGAAGCGAAAGAAGAGTTCAGCAAATCTAGACATAATAGCTAATAATAAGAACACATTGGAATGAATAGTTACCGCGGCGGCCATGAAGAAATGTTCTTGGGGAGTCAACCCTTAGGCCACAGAGGCTAAATTTGAAGAATGGGCCAAACCAGTCGTAGCATACTTCAACATAGCTTCATAGTAGCGAGAAACGGGACTGTTCCTCTCTTCTTCCAAGGAAAGCAGTCGGGAGAAGGAGTCGGCAAGCCTATTTACTACCATGCCAGTATCATTCCTTCTGGGGAGCCCAGGATCTCTACCGCTAAAAGGCATCCTATGAAGATTTGTAAGAGCGAAAGGAGAGCTAGAACTACCAGATGGACCAGTAAGGACGTCCCTAGCGTGAGGAATGAGAACTTCATCGCCAGACTTGGCGGGAGGAACAACAGGTTCTCGCCCAAGAGGAATTTTTGGAGATTCTTTCACAGGCTCGGCGTCAGTCATCACTGTATCGCCGTCTTTCTCTTCAGAGATGGTTGTCAGATTGTGGGTAACAGGGGTTTTATCATTTAAGTTGGCGGAAGGTTTCTTAGAAGAAGGAGTGGCGGAAGAAGAAGTGGAACGCCGAGTGCGAGGCAAGCCTGGCTGAGGCAGCACAGTATCGGACGGCGGAAGCATAGTGTCTCACTTGTTAGCGGAGGACTCGCCTTGAGAACCTTCGGCGGCAGCATCTGCCTTGAACCTTTTCAGTGTCTGACGGAGTTCTTCCTGAGGAGTCAGAGCGGGAGTACTCTGCAAATAAGCGGCACACCTATCAGATCTTGAAACAAGCAGAGGCAAATATAGATATATATTTTAAAAATATATGTGATATATTTTTAAAATTAGAAACTTAGTATGCTTGTTCCTAGATCTTCAGCTCTGCCTTTTTTGAAGCTCGGCGAGAGGAATATAGATATATATTCACCGAAAGTAAAATATTTATTACCTGAGAGGAAGATGTCCTTTTGGTAGACTTTTTGGACAACACCAGCCAGTTACCCTGGGAATCCACCTGTATTTTGCCATCGGCGCCTAGATATTGTTTTTCTTCCGCCCAGTCCAGATGGGTAAAGTCATGATCCTTGAAGCGCTTGTGTTCCTCGGGGAAGTCTAGTCGCTTGACCGTCCTATCAGCATCACACCACCCTAGCAGCCAAGGACCGTCCAGCGAGCAAGGTATGTTGGTCCAGCCAGTCTCAGAACTCTTTCTCGCCGTGGTAGTACCAGCAACCTCCTTGGCATCTACAACACCAAGCATGACTTCCTCTGGCTTCTTTGCAAACTTTTTCTTGGTAACAAAGCGGTAAGCCCAGGGCTCACCTTTCACCGAGGAAGGAAGAACATCATATTGCTCTAAAAAATTCTCAACGGTATACTCCTTGGGAGAGAACTTACCCTCCTCAAACAAATCCGGGTAGTTAGTCTTGTTGCTACGGCGGAGCTTCCACTCTACTAAGATGCGAATTGCATTCGCCGTGAGTTGGAAATGACTTTTCTTGATCGCTAGAAATAAATCACACATGAATGTATCGGCGGGATCGTATAAGGGAAATAGATCCGCTTTTCCAGCCTTGAGTGTGCCGTAAGCAACCACAGCATGCTCACCATGTTGGTCCGGCGTTCGAAGATCTTCTAGAGTAGTAGGGGTAGAAGCCTTTGTCACCTTCTTTAAGGGCGTCAAAGTTAAAGGAGCAATGAATACTTTATCATAAGCGCAATACTCTGACCACTTCTTCCAGGAGGGGCGAGTAGGAGCTTTAGTAGCAGCAAGAGAAGATTCAACTTCATTGATGGGCGAGTTGGAAATTTGAGCGACAAGAGTTGTGGAACTAGAAGAAGCTTGAGTAGTAGAAGCCATGAGCGCAGAAGAGGTATCGGAGTAAGGATTCAGGTGAAATTACGGTGTATCGGAAAATCGAAGTGACCGGAGAAGATGAACAAATCCGGCTACACAGTGGATAAAAAAGATCAAAGTATGAATTTGACAGTGGAAAAGATAGAGAATGAAGAGAGTAAAAGGGGAGGAAATATAAATAGTGAGTTTAAGGTAACAGGAGATGGAAATAGGGAAAAGTATGGCAGCAGTAGGGGAAGGTTTAGGGTTTAAAGAGGCTCTGAAGATGTTTGCTCTCGAAGTAAAGAAGAAGAAGAAGGTAAAGGTTTGGAGTGAAAAAAAAAACTTAGTATTTATAGGAAGGGAAAACTCGACTGGCGCCCGGCGGTTACAAATCGTGGGAAAGTAGTAGAGATCGTGGGTTCAGACGGTTACAAGTCATAAAGTGAAGATGGCTGCATGACGGGCACGTGGCGTAACGGAAGCTGAGAAAAGGGCATGTGGCGTAATGGAGACTTAGTGGAGAACGTGGTGCGGCATTTTCGGCGAGAGAGAAGAAGAATTTCACCTCCGGCGATCAAAGATCTTGGAGATGAAAGAGGCAAAATGTAAGGGTAGAAAATGCCTTTGCATAGTAATAACATCCTAAGGGCT
>JAJJMA010215164.1:61430-81138 GCA_023529015.1 Papaver nudicaule | reverse complement strand
AAAATTTATCAGAATCCATCATGAAACTTATAAATATGAGTTCAGGTGTCGATTCGAGCTTCGAATGTGGTAGAACGACAAACGAACTATCAACCTCGAAGGTCCGAGTGAGTTTTAACCTCTAATTTAGCAGAATCCATCATGGAAATTGATAAATATGGAGCTCAGGTGTCGATTCGAGCTTCGAATGTGGTAGAACGACATACCAACTATCAAGATCGAAGCTCTGAGTGACTTCTAACCTCAAATTTATCAGAATCCATCATGGAAATTGATAAATATGGAGCTCAGGTGTCGATTCGAGCTCCGAATGTGGTAGAACGACATACCAACTATCAAGATCGAAGCTCTGAGTGACTTCTAACCTCAAATTTAGCAGAATCCATCATGGAAACTGGTAAATATGGAGCTCAGGTGTCGATCCGAGCTTCGAATAAGGAGCTCAGGTGTCAATTCGAGCTTCGAATGTGGTAGAACGACATACGAACTATCAACCTCGAAGCTCCGAGTGAGTTCTAACCGCCATGTGCAACACTTCTTTTTCATGTGCAACGGATATATCCGTTGCACAAACCCATATATCCGTTGCACATATCTGTTGCACATATCCGCTGCACATTTCCATCATAACCGTCCATTTGAATCTTCCATCATATCTGTCCATTTAAATCTTCCATCATAACCGTCCATTTGAATCTCTAACCGTCCATTTAAGAAGAAAAAAAATTACCTTATCTTCTTCTTCGATCTTTTCTCCACCAGATATTTTCTTTTCCTTATCTTCTTTTCCATCTTCTTCGTTTTCTCCTCCCATCCTCATCCTCTCATTCTCTGAAACCATCGTTCTCTTCCTTCTGTTTCTACATCAACACCACCACCAACACTGATTTGATATTAGTACAATTTTCCCCCTTATCTTCATTATCAATCGAGAGAACCACTACCAACTTCTTTTCGTCTCTCTCAAAAATGGCAGCAGCTCAACACCACCACCTCCACCTCCACCAGTGAAACACCACCATTCCTTCTTCGTCTTCATTCCTCCTCCTCCTTCTTCTTCAAAATATCATAAAACATGATGTTCTTCATTCAATTCAAGAAAAATCGATTCACTGAATTCTTCCCGCCATCATTAACTACTCCTTCCTGATCAAATCGAAGAATTCCAAATCCTCAGAAATTAGGTACGATTTCCAATCTTGTTATTCTTTAAATTGGTATTGATGTATTTTGTTTGAACCTAGGGTTTCAGAAATTTGGGATTGGGTGATTTCAGAAATTGGGGGTTTTTGCTATATATATGAGAGCAATCAAGAACAAGTTTTTGATCTTAAATTGTTTCTATTTAGGAATCGATTAATCAAACATATGCTCATATGAGATATTAATGGTACTTAGTCGTCCTGAGGTTCATGGTTTTACTAGAAACAACTGATAATCAGCTGATTCTTAATGGTTTTACTCGTCTTGAGATTTTACCTAATCCTCTTTGTTCTGCCATTTAACGAATAAAGTTGTGAAGTGGGCGGCCATTTTGTTGCCTATATGTTTCATCTACTGATTGTTTAGCAGAATAATTTTTCTTTATGCACATGTTTAATTAGCAGATTAAATTTTTGTTCTGCATTTTTAGATTTATGATGTCCGAAACTTGTGCTTGAATGGATTTCCAGTAAGCAGTGAAAGGTACATTGTAAATAGCTCTTGGAACCTGCACTAGGCACCAACTTTGTTAGAAATGTCGTGCAAGGGATTAGCTTTAGTTGAGCCAGTGATGGTACCCTGCTAGCTGTAGCAAACTAGTTTAGAAAGTAAAGGTCAATTGATTATAAAATGGCAAAGGAAAGGGCAATGCAGCTTTTGAAAAGCCTGTAAGATCACAATATACCCTTCTACTCAAGATAATACTGCGGCATTTTCATCACATGGGTTACTTCCAGCATTAGGTGACTTGCTAGTTGGGCGCTTAAGGAGACTTGAAACTGAAAAACTTAATTTAAACAGTACAATCTCTAGTGTACCTTAAGTGGTTGTGTCCTAGCATGCAATTCATCAGTTTTCATATGTGTTCAATATATTACATTTACATTCCTCCCTTCAATATAATGTTTGCATTGCAGTATCACTAATGGAATGTTTAAATTGGGCATATGATTGCAGGTGTTGTTTCCAGCAATGGTACTAACGAGACAAGTGAGATAGGATTTCCATCTGAGGATTACCCATAGTGTCCCCTTTTCTGTTACGGCAGAATTGACAGCTGATCCAGGAGGCGGCCAAGG
Source organism: Papaver nudicaule (assembly GCA_023529015.1). Classification (NCBI taxonomy): domain Eukaryota; kingdom Viridiplantae; phylum Streptophyta; class Magnoliopsida; order Ranunculales; family Papaveraceae; genus Papaver; species Papaver nudicaule. Next base: position 78,856 of record JAJJMA010215164.1, on the reverse strand, counting down.
TTCGCTTACAAGTTACAATCTCTTATGAACTTTCTATCATGTACTCATTCTGCTATCTGCTGAAGATGAAGAGCTAGTGAAAGCAATGATCAAGGCCAAGAAAGAGCTTAATCAGTTAGATAATTTACTTAGTGAAGATAGTATGGTTTTCAAAAATGCATTGTGGAAGGTAAACTATTCTAAGATTAAATCAAATTTCTACTGTTTAGTTAGTTTCTACTCATTACTCACTGTCTCTTGCCTCAAATCGACAGTGACCTAAAGAAATATGTGAAGGAGTTGGAAGCATTCACCCTTAAAGCTCTAGATGACTACAAAAGACTAGCTAGTACCTACTCGAAGCACTTATTTAGTATCTACAAGGATAAACAAGATCCTTGTTCTCGTCCTACTTCAACAGCGAGCCTTTGAGGTAACTGCTTAAGAATAGGATGTTGCGCAAGTTTATGCTTTGTTCTGAAAGCAATGCAATCTTGATCTCCTTTAAATTCGCTTGAATGCTAAATATGAAAAACGTATTTTACTTAGTTCACAGAAAGTTATCTGCATACAACTTTAGTTAGAAAAATTATGGAAGTGGCTTGATTAGGGTGAAAATTCATACTCTTGTGTTTGTACATATTTTTTTGTTAACACTTAAGTGTTTAATTCTAAATTCCATGTACATATTTGACTGTAGCAAGTTGCTATGTCTGAGCTTCTTTAGGAGGTCCTGGTTTGATTTATCTTTTGATGGGTTCGCAGATAATTCATTTGCAGTCACTCACAAAACAGTCATTGTCACGCTAGTATCTGTTATTAGCAAGCACTCTTGCAACCGTTGTTTTTCTATTGCAACTTGTGGTTAATGGGTTGGGTTGAGTTTTTTTTCTTCTTCAAGGGATACTACAAAAACTTGTTGTTTTGGGAAAATTGCGTTTGTCAGGTTTGAACTAGTCTGACACGTAGATTTGGAACAGCTGATTGTTGATAGTACTTGTACAGGTAAAGAACCAATTTTTAATCAATACCTAAATACAACATAGCATAGCCCTGCACCTTAGAATTTCTATTTTGGTACCAGTTAGTGAACCAAAGAAATTCCCAACAAGTACTATGTGCAGCAGACCTTTTAAGAAACTAGGATTGATATTGCAGTTAACTTGCAGAGTTCCCATGTCCTTGCCATGTCCATACTTTGAAATTGGCACATTTCTAACCAATTTTCTGTATCTGTGCTTGTCGGCTTTTAAAGATACATCAAAATATCAGTTTCTACACTGTATAGTTGGGCGTAAAATTTTATGAGCAGAGACTTCCATTGAGATTTTTTGTTCATTTCCTGTTCTTACTGTATTAATCCGCAGCAAGAAATGCTCTTCTTAAGAATCTGATAGTTAATGTTTATGCTCTTCTAGTTAAACAGGTCCATTTATATGCTTTCTTTATAAAATGCTATCTCTGTTTCATTTTATGGTGTTAGTAGTTCTGACTGAACACCCTTTTTTAACTCCGCCATTGCAAATGATAAATCATTTCATTGCCGGTCTCAAGCCCGGATAAAGGAGGAGAGAAGAAGGGAAATTGATAAGTTTAAAGTGTTTTGAATGCAGGGCAATGCAATGTTTTGGGTGTTCTAGTTTTTCTACTGAGATATATATTATGTATGTTGAACTTGTGTCTGAAGTCTAAGCAATGGGCTGTGATTCTAAATGATGTGATTGTTTTACAGAGAAGGCTTCACATTGTTTGCGGCTCAGTTGCTAGTTATGCAGCTTTTTTTTTTTTCAGGCTCAATGTAAAGTTTTTGTACATATAGAAAAAAACATGTGCAGATATGTCAAATTGGAATGGTGGTTTAAAGGTTTAACTGAGGCTCAGGTTCGAATCACCTGAGCCTCATTTTTTTAACATCAAATTTTGTTTATGCAACTCTTATAATGGTTGTCAAAGATTGTCATAATGGCTAAAATTTAAGAAGAAGCACAAACCTAACAAGTTTGTGGTAGTGTCCTCATGGTTGATGGTGTAGACTTGTATGCAGGAGACCAAGGATCGAATCACATTGACCTCATTTTTCATTTTTAAATTTTTTATCTTCAACAACTCCTATAAAGGTTGTTACATAGTTTCTAAGAAACCAGACACAAGCAGTCCAAACTAATGAAGTGAAAGAAGCTTTGATGCCAACCTTTTTGCTTCAAGAGTTGTCGTATGTTTTCTCTATCCAACTCTTTTCTTCTAAGAGTTGGTAGTGTTGACTTACCACAACTCATTCTTTGGAAAAAGTTGTCAAACATGGGATCTTCTACGACCTTTAACTAAGAGTTGTGTATGTGGAGTTGTAGATGATGGTTTTTCCTGTAGTGATAAGCATTTACTTCTCCACCTGTTGGACATGCATGGGAGGTGGAGCACAAAAGTTTGACACCTACATCTATATGCGCCTTACGGCAGCTAAAAAACCTCCCACATTCGGCCCCTATTTGTAGTTTCATTTAGGGGCCGATCTCACATTCGGCCCCTAAAAGAAAAAAAAAACAGGCCGAATCCACATTCGGCCCCTAAAATAACTAGAATAGGGGCCGAACTGTTCTTCATTCTCAGGGAAAATGGAGCATTCGGCCCCTATTCTAGGTTTTTTTAGAGGCCGAATGTGGCTCTGAAAATGTGTTTTTTCGACTAAATCTCTCGATTCATCCATGGAAACAACATAATCATTCAATCACACACCATAATAATAAAATATGATGAAATGGGTTTGCGAAATTACCTTCGAATCGTTGCCATTTCGTCTTTTTCACGCTCGATTCGATTTTGAAGTTGAACTTGGGCAAGAGTGGGTTCATACGGATCCGAAGGTGATTCTAGATGTTTAGATCGATTTCCAGCCTTTGTTTTCGTCCTCACCATGTTATATAGGACGCACGACGATTAATTTTCCTAAATCGACGAGTTTCGATGATTTCGCGACGAATTTCGTTGTTTTGGTTTTAGAGAAGAAGAAGAAGAAGAAGAAGAAAAAGAAGAAAAGTTTTGTTTTTGTTTTAGGAATAGGATTAAGAATATATAGGTTAATTAGTTAAAGGGTATACTAGTAATTTCTAGTGCTAATTGAGGGATAACTTAGACATTTCATAGCAATGGCATTTACGTAATTTCTTGGGCGGGAGGGGACGCAGATTTTATGGGTGGCTCAAAGCACGATTCTTGAAGTTGAACTTTGAAGATCCAAAGCATGAGATCATCAATATTTTATTTTTCTTGATCCATAAAGAAAAAAATAATGGACCACACAAGAAGAAAAAATTAGAATATCCAATTCTTCTAGCAAGATAGTTAAAATATCGAAAATATTGTATTTAGATCAGAATAGTGTAAACCAAATCTAATCCAAGGATTTTTTTAGGGAAAGAAAGACAGTTGAGACCCATTCAAATGATTAATGGAGATTTTTTGTAGATTCAAGGGTGGTGCACGTATCCTTATCTACATCTAAACTACAGTTTATGGAGTACACCCAGCAGCTCCGTTAAAACATAGAATTAGAGGACCTTAAAAGAAACATGTAAAACACTCTTACAACCAAATTAAAAGCTAAAGTTTAAGGTGGTTTAAAATACAAATATTTTCATTCTAGTGTTATACCGTAACTTCTCGATAGCCGATAGGTGTTATTATTGGATCACGAAAAAATTGAACTACTGATCTTAAGTATATGTAATAGTTCCTTAGTAATAGAAACTTTTTAATTTAATACTACCTCCGTCTCATATTAATTGAGCTAGTTCGGTTTTCATTATTCTTTTTTATTTATTTTTTTGACGTCATCTGAGTATAGAACCAACCAGCAACCATAATACTGATCCAACCGGCTTCATATTTTAAGTAGCTATATCCGACCATGATTGTCATATGGGTCCCACTTCCACCCTCCTGATTTATGTTATCGAGAAACCGAGAAAACTTTGTTTGGTTGCACTTTCATATTTTCTTTGCCTTTTGCTTGCTTGAACTTTCAGATTTTCATTGCCTTTTGCTTGAACCCTTCATTGCCTTCTAGCTGGAACCTTGACCTCGTTAATTTTCAAAACTTGAATTCTCCTCTGTTTTTTTGATTCCTCTATTTTTTTAATTCCTCTATTTTTTGTATCCCTCGCGGTATTTATTTCAGCGACCTCCCTTACAACTACGGACCAATCAAGAAATTTGGATGTTTCTCCCATTTTAAAAATAGAGTGAAACAGAGGAGAAGAGAGTAGAAAAGAGCTAAAGAGAGAGTGAAAAATTTTGGTGTGATTTTTGATTCAAGTTTTACCGCAATTTATAGCAGATGGTAATTATATTGGATTCAAAATTAATATCGTTGAGTAGATGGAAAAACCACCGTCGATAGTATTTCCATCGACTTCGATGAAATTTCTGTCGACACCACTGCCCCATTTTGGGTTTGCTAGTCCACCTAGGATTGCAAAGGGAGGTTCTCTAGGCTCCATTGGAACCGACCTAACAACATAGATACTCTTTTAGAGCTTCTCCTGTTTCACCAAACACTATTTGGGATGTAGAGAAGACTCATTGGATGGGTTTGGTAACCACTATGGCTTTCATCCTGGTGCTCATGGTGTTTCACGATCAGTATTGGAAACGAACAGAGAAGTAGTAGAACGTGCAGAACCACATATTGGATCACTACACAGAGGGATTGGGAAATTAATAGACTATCGCGACCCCTGTTTCCTCGGCTGGAAATCCAAGTTAAAGTGGACTTTTTTCCAAAGAAATTTTTTTTGAAGTGGACAGTACACTGTATGTTGTTTTTATTTTTACACAGTACACGGGGTGTCGTATAGTCTCTAGTACCAACCACTCATCCATACGAAGGAGTGTATGAAAGAGTTTTGGGTAAAAGTGAGATGAAAGACCTCCATAGTAATAGTAGGGTCTAATTTGATCACAATGGTAATCTCTACTTTTGATGAAGTCATACCATCCGTAGCCCTTTCTTTTATTAGAACTAGCCATTTTTTCTTTTTTTCTTATTCGTTATATTAAAGAGTTTTTTTATGAGATCTCTTAACTTTGGAGTTCCAGGAAGAATTAAAATATGTTATACTAGGAATGGTGTCGAAATGTTGCAAAACAAACTTGTCGTATGAAAGGGGAGACTTCTTGCTTTTCCAGCGAGGTTATACCTAGAAGGATGAGAAGCATATATAATATGACTCACCACAGATGTGAACATAATTTAAGTTTTATGGCTCGAGTCTAAGAAGCTCACGTGGTTTTACAACTTGTGTGAGACAACAGTAATGGAAATAATAGGGATGTTTAGAAACATCATGCTAAAAATTATGACAGTGCGCTTTACAACATTTAGTCTATAAACACCGTTATTCATTTTCATATTTTGTGTTATACATAAAGCGTTCGATGCTAATCTTTTTGATCAAATTCACTTGACAAAAAAAAATATTAAAAAATAAACTGCCACAATATAGAAATTATGATGAGCTGATTAAAAACACAAGTGTAACAAGCAGAAATACAATACCCTGACTGAAGTTTGGACTACCTTATTTGTTTTATAAATCACCATATCCTTCAGTCATCAAAGTTCCAGATACTATTTGTTGCTTCATGTTGGCCTGCACTTCACAAGTTGCTTTAAAAATACAAAACCTTATTTTGATTTTATATAGAGGAGGTAGCCAAAATCTTGCCATATTTTTAATACATTATCACAATTGTTAAATAGAAGTGTTAACTTTCTCGAAAGCCTTTTTCCTACCCTCAAAATCTTTTCGAAGGTAACTTTATTTAGATGATTTAACTGTTAAACTTCCCTTAATCCAACTTAACCAAGTGAATTCTGAACCAATTATCAGATAAATGAGAATATAACAAGCATTGGCCCTATCTATCATATGCACTCAGAGTCTTGTGCACAAATTTAAGAAAACAGAAATTGGGCTATATGCCCATAAACCCACCGAGTCAGGTCTTACTGGACGTCTAAAAATAGAACTTGTTTTAAAAGACATTAGGCCACGTCATTCTCCCTGACCTATTTACTTATACAAACCTAATTATTTCCCATTTACAGAAACCTAAATCATTAACGCCATCCCCATCTCCATTGATGTCATATGTTTAGAGTTCTTCTACATCAATTTCTTCCACCACCATTCCCAAAAACCTTCATCATATCCATCATCACAAACAACCGCCACCACAATCTTTCTCCACCACTAACATCATCGATTTCTTCCACCACCATCACCTCCACCATTACCAGCACCGACAACACCAACAACACCAACAATCTCTTCCTTCGGCATCTCCCATTTTTGAACCTTGGATTAGGTTCAAAAATGTCTTACAACAAGTAAGAGCCAAACCCTAATCTTTTGTTTGAATTTTTATTTAAACTTGGGTACAATTGACTTCAATTGAACTGGATTCATGAATTTGATTTTGAATCTTATGCAATTGTAGATACAACTTTTTTCAATTAAACTGGATTCATGAATTAGGTTTCCAATTAGGTTTCAATTTTTTTTTAATTGAGTTACGTCACCAGTTGTACCACTTGTACATGTGGTACTGTAACCAGTTGTACCACTAGTACAAGTGGTTCTGTAACCAATTCCACCCATGGTATAAGTGGTTCTGCCACCAATTGTATCCATGATACAAGTGGTTTGATAACTAGCTAGTTCTACCCCTAGTGCCACCAGTTGTACCCATGGTACAAGTTGTTTGATAAATAGTTATATCATTAGTACAAGTGGTTCCATCATCAGTTGTACCCATTACAAATGGTGATGTAACTAGTTGTACCACTTGTACAAGTGGTTCGATAACTACTTCTACCACCAGTACAAGTGGTTCTATCATCAGTTGTACCCATTGTATAAGTGGTGTTGTAACTAGTTGTACCACTTGTACAAGTGGTTCTGCCGCCACCCATGGTACAAGTAAGACTATTACTAGTAGTAGGTAGTTAGAAGTTTCAGACTGAGAAGAAGAATGCCAGTAGCAGGTATTGAATTTTCTAATGCTATTTTAGTTTAACCATTTTCCAGTTTATTAATTCATTGGATTCTTATATATTATTTCAAAAGTCGAGTCTTGTATGTCTCAAGGTACTCAGTGGTTGATCATTGTGATACACATTCTGTAATCTGTGCTATCATTTTTTTCCGCTGCTGGATCAACTTGCAAATCTAATTGTTCCACATTTGTTGATGTAAGATTTGTCATCACTGATAGCTTAGTCTGTCAGTTCTCGCAAAACATCATGTTGTTGTATGTTGACGCATTGTATTCGTAACTATCACGGGTTATTGTATCAAGTGAGCGTTGTGATGCGATTGTGAAAAATGGATCAGTCGATAATTATGAAACTAGTTGTTCGTAACCATGTCAACGAACTTCTGATGGTGATGTTCCAGTCAATGAGATATCTTTCACAAGGTATTGTATCGAGTGAGTGTTGTGATGCGATTGTGATAAATGGATCAGCCTAATTATTCTGGTGGCATTGTTTTTAATGTTAATTTATTTTTCTTATATACTTTTGAATGTAAGAGCATCTTTGTAACTCCAAATGACTTTGATGATTAGGCTTTAGGCAATTTACCCACTGTCTTTTAGAAAAGAATCATTTTTTACTGTCTTTTCAAAAAGTATCAAATTTTAGAAGCCCATATGATCTTGTTTTTAACAAAATTGGTCCTTTAGACCAATTTTGTGAAAAGAAAATTGAATAGACACGAGGATTCTGACGGTAAAACAAAGAAGTACAAAGATATATGATTTGCTACAACTAACAATTGTATAGGACGCCCAACATAGGACAAGAGATATTTTCCGAAAAGGGATAACTTAGTAAAAGATTTACATTTCAAAATCAAAACACTTACAAGTTTAGCTCTTCACATCATGAGCAAATTCTATCATTCCACATATATCATTTTCTAACCCCCTAAATTTCATTCACACAGATATCTTTTTTATGTTATCTTGCTTATATATTATGTTATTTTTTAAATGTTATCCCAAAGTTTTATCATAGTACAATTGTAAACGATTAATTCTAATCCATTCCATATTTTTATCATAATTGATTAACAGTATTCATGTGTTATTTTACCATTTTTTTTTTCTTCTGTTGTGTTTGTTGTGTGAATGTCATCTTTGTTCTGTTCAAAAAAAAAACCAACATGTATTTATATATGAGTTATACCTTCAGTATTTGATTTGTTGTTTCTTGTTGAAAGTATCTTTGAAATCTCTGTCAAGTAAATAGTATGGGTTAGACTTTACATAAAACATAAATCAACCTATATCTATATTACCTACCTATAGGTAACCAGAAAAGAGAAGGTGCAGGAAAGAATGTGCAGAAAACAGAGAAAAAGAGCACCCTGTCCTTTCTAAGGTAACCAGAAGTAAGGCTGTCCATGGCGCGGTTCGGCTCGGTTTTATGCCCAGCCATCGCCATCGCCATGATCCTCGGTTTTCTAAATTTTGCGCCATCACCGTCGCCATTCATCCTCGGTTCGGTTTTAAAACCGAACCGAGTTGGTTCGGTTATTTTCGGTTCGGTTTTGGTGAAAACCGACATTTTGAAAAATCTGTCAGTTTTCCAAAACTGACAAGAGAAATTTACAAAACATAGATAATTGCACTTCTTTCATTCATAGTTCTTACAATTTCATACATGTCGATTCCAAGTTCTAACAGACAGACATCAAGATGAATCTACATGACATAACAAAACATAGATAATTAATATTAATCCAAAGCAAACAGTAAAGTTCCCTTCTTGATTCTCAGTTTCTCATCATTCTGCAATTCTTCAGATGGGCATACAAATGAGATCTTCCATGTCTCAGAGGGTCAGCAGCAAACCTCATGTGACAGTGGTCAGTGGATACACTTTGCATAAGAAGCTGCTGCCTGCAGTTTAGATCTGAATCATGCATAATCGCATACTATGAATCGAATTTTTCATCTCAAAATACAATAAGAAGCATAATTCTAATATACCACAGGTGATAAAATCAATAAAATCTTTCCAAATCAAAAACCAAATCCATCTTATGATGTAATCACTTGACTATCTTCGTTCTCATATTATGTTACAGAATACACAAAATCACACAGAAGTAATAAGAAAGCGCACAAAAACAGCATAATACAAATTCACTTAATCAACCAAAAATTGAAAGAAAATCCAAACTACAAACAGAAATTACACGAATACTCTCAAAAAAACCTAATACAAACACAATCAATTTCACAATAATAACATCACGTCAAATACTAGAATCATCACCACAAATCCACATATGAACAACAAAACTTCAAACTAACCAAAATTTAATTTCCAAAAATCAAATCGATCTATTCAAACTCGCGGATCTATCAACGAAGACTCAAAATCAAACATGCAAATATACAAACACACCTTATAAACTAACCTTAAGAAGAAGAGTGTTGGTTGAGTGGTTGTGATAATCAAAGACGAAGAGGGAAAGAAGGTATGGTCGATGGTTTTTCACAGAAGAAGGAAGATTTCGATAAGAAATAGAGAGTGTGGATAAGAAAGAAGGAGTGTCTAAGACTCTAAGTGATAAGAAAGAGAGAGGGTCGAGAGAAATCTATCACAAAAATCACACATGGACGGTTATTAGTAGCTTAATCTGAACGGTCATAAATTTTCGGTGCACACCATGGTTTTTGGTTCGGTTCTATGCCATCGCCATCGCCATAAGGTTCGGTTTTTCAATTTTTGCGCCATCGCCATCGCCATCGTCATTGGCTCGGTTCGTTTTTCCCAATTTTCGGTGCGGTTCGGTGCGGTTCACCACGGTTTCGGTTTTTTTTTTGGACAGCCCTAACCAGAAGAGGGAAGGTGTGGGAAACAAGGTGCAGAAAACATAGCAAAAGAGCACCATGTCCTTTCTACTTGTTTAGCTTAAATCGGTCATGTAAATGTTGAATTTTGACACCTCTTTTTTAATTTATGTTTGAACCTTACTTCACCTTTACCTTCTTTGTTAGATTCCTTGGCTATTTCATGACTTGACTCTCTTTAATACATTTTTCAATTCTTAATCTCTGCCTGTATTTTTGAAATCAAAAAAAAAATACAATTTTTTTGGTTCATATCACAGAAGGGGATACAAAACCTTAAACTAAATGCCCTAATTAGCAATTAAGTACCATATTTACCCACTTAACACAGTTTGACTTTCTAGAAACACGGTTTGAGTTATAAAGAATTAACCAATCAATTTCCTATAGAATATCACGAGGAAAATCCGAGTAGATTTTTTTTTGTTTATGTTTAAGAGAATTTCATTAAAGATAAATAAGGAGAGCAAAAGTTATATAGTTTTCCCGAGAGAAATGTCGGAGGAAACAACATCCAACTGCTAGCTAAATCTTTGAGAAGAATATTAGTTTGTATAATATGGACGTTAGTACCCGGTAGGAATCTGAATGACACTCCATGACTTTAAATTGTCATATCAATTGGAATTAACCACTGATGTGGAGGTATCATAGGGGTAAGATGAAGGTTAAGGATGAAATGGTTTGGCAGTGAAGCTAGATGTTTTTTTTTTTTTTGCTTTATCAACAAAACGATATATGTATAAAGAATGAAAGAATTATTGGCGACAAACTGATTCAACTAACCAGTTTACTGTAAAAGAAAAATATAATAGATTAACTTCTCACAAATCTTCCCATTTGAAGACAAGATCTTCAAACCTAACTTCCTTAAGAAAATGAGAAGGATGGGACCAGTGAAGCTAGATGTTCAATTATGATATTTTCAAGATAGTATTTTTGATGGTTACTCTGCCAAACAATTTTTTTTTATTGGAAAACTTTGGCATACCTATAATCTTTTCTTTTCGAATTAAGTTGGGAGATCTTGGTGATGCATTTCTTTTATTAAATACTTTGTACATCTTGTAAAGTTTTTTCCTTTTGTTATATGTATCATTTCTACTAAAAAAAGTAAAATAAAAATAAAAAATAGAAGCCACCACACCAATACGTCTTCGCGGTTAACTGTGACCGGAATAGTTGAAACTTACGATTAAACACATATGGGTCTCGTACAAGGTTGTGAAATCGTCAATCGCAGAATGAATCGTTTTCTATTTTTGAGAATAGAATCGTATATTGAATCGTGAATCGAAGATTCATGGTAATTTTTATATTACACTGCAAACTAAAATCAAAATATGTATCTAAATATGTGATAGCTTGTACGTTGTTATACTGGTATAAATAGAATACATATTCATAATTATCAACAAATGGTGTGTAGCTCAGTGGTTTATAGGTGACATAACTTACAACAAGGTCAGGGGATAGATTCTCCTGCCTTCTTTATTGAGTGTCACATATATAACTCCAATTTGACCGGTCAAATATGACGAACTGGTCAAGAATCGAATATTGTTAAAGTATTCACGATTCTGAATCAGATTCGATTCAATTGACGGTTCAACTCGATATCTTAAAATTTCAACTCGAATCGTACGAGTCAACCTTGGTCCCGTAGGAACACCCGTTAATAAACAACAAAGAAAGGGATTCTTGGGAACTATACGACTACCAAAAGGTCCCGTTGAGACTTGCTGCGAGTTCAACCTTAGAAATTCTTGTTTTGGTACATGCAGGTCGTACAATAAAGTTACGGGACGTCGCCACAAGTGTGGGTCCCTCCAATGAGCACTCAAATTTGCTTTATTTATTTTTTCTTTCTTTTTATCGAAGTTCTAAAATGTTTTAATCATCTTCAACTATAAAAGAATTGGCCGGTAGCCACGCAACAAGTTGGGCACCGACCCCTAATCTTTATTTTTTCGAAGTTCTAATGTTTCTTTGTTACAATTTCAGTAAAAGAACAATCAATTTAATGATGTGATTGTATCTCACTGTTAACTGGCGTCGGGTACCACTCTTCACACCTGGACTCGTGATGACTGTAGAAGTGAAGCGAAAGTTGCGAGAAATATCTTGTCATTTATATGCTTCACAGGTATAGCTTTGGCACTTTGACTTTCACAACCATAGGCGAACTAGGTGAAGAAACTATTGAGTTCTTGAAAAAAAATCAAAAAATCAGCTAGAAACGACGATGCTAATGCAAAAGTGGTTAATTTTCTCTTCCATATATTAGGCGTGGAAATTCAAAGAGGGGATGGAGCTATATTTGTTGTTAGGATCCCAACCAACTCCTTAGTTTTTAATGTATAATTTTGTTTTTGTTAGAATTATAACCTTCATCGTTTAATGATTTGAATGATGGTGATGGATATTGGGTTATTGTCTGTTTTTTTTTAATCGATCAAAAGGAGTTATATTAAAGGCACACAGGTCGTGTGCGGGCGATGACATCTAAAAGATAGCGCAAAGGCAAAAATCAAACATAAGAGCCATCGAGAAACTAAGGTACAGTAGAAAATCTTTAAATTAATACTCGTTAAGTTAATAATCTCTCTAAAATAATAGAATACGGTGATCCCAACTAGGCTTGCACAAGCTAAAATTTAACTCGTTAAATTAATAATCTCTCTAAATTAATAAATTTCTCCGCTCCCGAGGCTATTAATTTAAAGAGTTTCGACTGTAGATATCGTGTGCGGGCGATGACATCTAAAAGATAGCGCAAAGGCAAAAATCAAACATAAGAGCCATCGAGAAACTAAGGTAGATATGCACACTGGAGGTACTTTCAAATGATGAAGATGGAGCCCTAAAGACAATCCTTTAAATTTTGCCCGTAATTAACTTTATCGAATGGACCGAATAAGCATTCTGCCAATAACTCACTTTATGTTTGAGCCGAATATACACCCTTTCTACCATTTTTGTACTTAGATATACAGCCCCTAACTTGTTTTATCGAATGGGCCAAATGCATATTCAACCCATAACTAGCTTTCCATTTTTGAGCCGGATTTCAAGTTTATTATTCGGCCATTACTTGATTTCCTATGTGATGGCCGAATGGTTTTTACTTTCAGACATTCGGCTCTTTCATTAATGTGGCGAATGTAGCTTTGGTGAGACGTAAAAGTCTCACCTGTAGATCGATTTAGGCTAAGAAAATGTGATTAAACGCGTATTTGAAGTATACATGTGTATTAAAAGCATTGGGTTCATCATACAATGGCTTATCTTCCGGATTTGGGACATTAAACTATCGAAATCGTCATTTTCCTCTTGAGTTTCGTTGTGACAAAAAATCTCTCATGTCCGGATCTCTCGCGACAGGAACGAATATCTTTGTAGGTTTCTTACGTGAAAACTAAATGGAGCACCAACATTACTTGGGGGAGGTCCGAAAGGAGGGGATGTAGAATTTGGAGAGGGCTTAATGAACAATTCTTCTTTTTTTGATGGAAACAAAATCCATAAGCCCAAAATAACTTTATTGGGCCAAAACCAGCCAGGTTGGTCTTTCTCCAAAGAATTTAGAGAGCGCCCTTTATATAATTTATAAAATAAATCAGGGGCACCACACCAAGTACCAGTCCTCCCCCCTTTACTTATCTTTCACAGTCCATTACCAACCTAATTTCTCAATATTCTCAAGGAAATTTCTTATCAATACAAAGCTTTCTAATTTGAGCAACAACTCATTCTCTTATTTCAAACCCCCCACTCCAAAAATCAAACTCTTCTCTTAAAGAGAAAATATAATGTCAAAACCCATTCCATCATCTACAAAGTTACAACAAATTGCTAGAATCACATCACAAAAACTAATCAAACCAAAACCCAAATCCGAAAATGGTTTCTTAAAACCAGAGACATCACCAAAATCAAATGTTGATTTTGAAAAACAGAGTAGTCAAAACAGAGCAACCACCACACCATTATCAATAGTTGTTTCTTCTTGTGTGAAAACATGGTTTCGAGATACACTCAAAGAAGCTAAAGATGGTGATAGTGGTATGCAGGTTTTAGTTGGTCAGATGTATTACAATGGTTATGGAATCCCCAAAGATGCAAGAAAGGTATTTGAAAATTTCCCTTGTGTCGCCTTGGGCGCCTTGACTGTCGCCTTGAAGGGCGCCTCGCTCGCCTTATCATGAAAAATAGCTAATTTTTTTTCTTGAATTTGGGATTACAGGGAAGAGCTTGGATAGCTAAAGCGTCAAGAAGTAGATCATCAATGGTTTGGGAGGTTAGGAATAAACAACCAGGTGAGGGTTTTGATTGTTCTTTTGGTTTCATTTGCGCATACGTAATGTTTGTCAATGGGTCTGATTGGATTTGTGTGTGTATGTATCTTGTTTTCAGGTTACAATGCAAGTGATTCAGATTCTGATAAGGTGAAGGATGGCAATGGTGCGAAATAGAGTCCTACGGTGTCAACTCGGAGCAGTGGTTATGGCCCTGCTGCATCTGTAACCTATAATTATACTGGTTAGCTGCACTGAATAGTTCTGTGTATGTCTATGTCTTGCAAATGAATGGAGAATTTGGATACTCAAGTGTGAAATTTCTGACTTTTCAAATATTTTTAGCTTATGAATTATACATTACAATTTCACAACTCTATAGTTTTATGAGCACATTACAGAAAAAGACTGAAAGAAAACTTATGCACAACGAAATGCTCACTTCTGCTTCTTTAGTCAGAATCTTATGCATAGAATTTCCTTTTTTTTTTCGGCTGCGTAGTCGAACTTGGGAAGTTTACCGCTTCAATTCTTTCCTTGGATTGTTCTTTCTCCATTCCCATGGTTTTTGAGGATTTGGAGATGCCCACAATCCACGCCGAGCATCTCTAGCCTCCTTCTCCCACTAATTAAAGACATACATGTGTGTTATAGAAAAACACTAGGATAGAAAAACACTGGCATAGGTTTAATAGAAAACACTAAGATCAAAGAGAGCTTGCAACTCACCTTTTTAAATTCAGGGCGTTTATCATACTTTTCGAAATACCATGCGTGCCCTTTCTTGAGCATTATTTTCTGCAGGAAAGAAAAGAAAGATGCAAATAAGATTTACGATGAGATTTGAAATGGAAATTGTTAGGATGTAAACAATCAAGGAACTTGCTCGTAGTAAGACGGCTGTATGGTACCTGTGCGAACTGTCCATTGCAATGAATGTCTCCTACTAGTCGACCATGCTGATCCTCATCATAAACACCAATAGTCAAACACTTGCCTTGGAACAGCTTAGTAAGTTCTTGCTTCGCCTCTTTTCCATAGGGTTGTTGGTTCTCCGGTGCATCAATGCCTCTGCTTATTCAACAATTTTCAAAGTTGATCAGAACAAATCCAAATTCACCTAACCAAAATCAAATAAGACTGTATTTACCTCATCCGTATCCGATACATTTTGGCAACAATATCCTCATTGTTTGAACCTTTTACGACTCCGTAACCAGCATCAGCAATGTTCTTCTGCAGTGCATCTGCAGTCCTGTAATCCCTGGATGCACGTGCTTTTGATCGTCGCGAGACTGCCAATCGTACAGCTTCGGGAACAGGGTCCGCAACATCAACATAAACAGTTAAGCCATCCCCATCTGCAATACACTTTGCATCCACCTGTGTAGTAATATTTCAGTTCTTTTTTCTCAGAAGAACAAAAAATTGAGATTCTCCTAATCAATTTAAGAAATAACGTCTCACTGGAAACGTCTGTAATTCGAATTGCACCCCTTCAGGCCAAGTAGCAGGACAGACTTCTTCACCAGGAATTTCAGCCCGTTTTCGTGGAATAGGAAGACCATAAAATCTCAATAGACCCTACAACAAAAACAAATCCCTCAGTGTTTGTTTCTTAGTGCTCAACAACAAAGAAGTCATGTTATGCATCATCAAATTCACCATTGATATATACCTCTACATCAGTCTTTTGGTATTCATTTAAGGCCTGAATGACAAACCTAGACGCTTGTTTACGCGTTCTTGGTGGTAGCTGTGCCTCTTTCCATGCCTGCAGTAGTTTGTTGTACCTTCAACATGTCGAAAATCCATCATTAGTACACTCAACTAGCAATCAAAGGAACCCCCTTTTCTTGTGAAATAGCAAGAACACTGGCACAACTTGTTTCTCGATTGCCCACTCATACGAAGTAAGTAATTCAATTCGATAACCATAGCACAGTGTATAATTAAGTAAATGTAATAACATGATGCTACAATTACAGTAAAATTAAAGATTTTTCAAGATCAAATTGCTGATTGTGGAATCAAACTAGTACTAGTTATACCATTTAGCTTGAGCTTTCTTTGATGATGCAACATACTGACTTAGCCCTTCAGGTACCTTCAAATCAAGAAATTTGATATCAGCTAATGCAGAGAAATTGAGAATTTAATAAATCAGTTGAATTGTTTGTACCTGAGAAGTGTGCTCATAGTTTAAAAGATCATGAGCAAGAGCTGAAACCCCAACAACAGTAGTTGTGGTGGGGACATCATGCTGGTGGTGGTGACCATATGAGTCTGCTGACTCTTGTTGAGTTTTTGGATTGCAGCAATTGCCATACAGAGACCTCAGAGCGTTTCCCATTAGAGTAGACTGAAACAAGAATTGGAAGAAATGAAGAAAGAGGTGGAATTTTGTGGGAATGAAACAAGTTGGAAGAAACAAACGAAGAAAAGGGATGAAGACTGATGAAAGGAAGGACAAAGTTAAAAAATTGATTATTATTATTATTAATATAGTAAGGGAAAGCAAAGTAAGATAAGACAGGTGAAACTGTGGGACAAGTGACAAGTCAAGTCAGCAGAAACGAGAAAGAAAATGATTTTTTTAGCAATTTTATTTTTTCTATTACCGGTTGTAGATGCAACAAGGCCAAATAAATTTGCCAAAAACCCTCCCAACAAAACAATTTTTTTTTTGATCCAGCGATGCTAAAGCATTTTTAATTTAGTATTGGCAGAGCCACCGAATCTACCAATCTAATGGTGGTGATAGTTATTGATGGAAATTCAGTAATACTTTTGGAGTGAAAAACTCCACTGGAACCACCACTATTATTAGATTGGTTGATCCAATTGCTCTAGCAATGCTAAATCAAAATTGATCCAGTATTGCTTGATCAAAAAATTTCTCCAGAAAAATATAATTGTCCACTTTGACACCATAACTATCGAGGTCACTAAATTTCATATAGATTACTAAATTTATACACAACAAATCAATGGAATTTGGTAAATCTGTGTAGCGGCCTGTCATGGGACACACCTGCCCTGGAAAATATTTTCGGAGACAGAGCTCCAAGAATTTGGTTATTTGGCCCGCACAAAATTTTCACTTCGACTTTGTTGGACAACAAGCCTCACCGCTAGATTTGGTAATCTCGAGTAAAATAACCCACTCACTGGGAATCATACACTAAAAGCTCTAAGTTGTAAAAGCCCCCACGTTGCGCG
>JAJJMA010215164.1:9628-23989 GCA_023529015.1 Papaver nudicaule | reverse complement strand
TGTGATTCGATGAGAAAAGGTGATGAATCATCATCAACAATCAGAAGCGAGAAGAAGAAGAACAAATTTAAGGTATGAAAAACCCGATTTTCATAAGAAGAAAAAAAACCTAGATTTGATTTTCAAAACCCTAGAAATTTGTTTTGTAATCTTCTCCTGGGTTTTTCGCAGATGAATATTGAAGTACTCGTAGAAGATGATTGAAGAACAAATCTGAAAGATATCTACTCTAAGGTATGAAAAATCCCTTCTACAAAAATCAAAATTTTGATATTGCAAACCCTAGAAATTTGATTCCGATTAATGGTATTTTGATTTCGATTTTATGCTGTTTTAAAGCATGGGTATGTGTGTGATTTCGATTTTATGGTGTTTTGATTTTATGGTTAGAAATTTTTTAAATTGATTAAGCCATTTAGCTTTTGTTTCAAAGAATGGAAAGGTTGGTGTTTTGATTTCTGGAACCAGCTCATATGGTTGTATTAGCAGAAGTATTACTGAGGATGTGGGGTTTCCGTATCCACAGCAGCTCGAGGTACACTCGCATCTTATTCGCAATGTCGGAAAGCCAAGATGGTTCGACAGTCTTTAGATTCAATCCTAAGATTAGTCTTAAGTTGTGTTAGAATTGTAACATGCTTCCATGCCGTGTATCTTCAGAGTAGTCTTGAGCTATGTATGTCATCATGTAGGAGAGGAAAAATAATGGTTTCATCAACCTTCATGATAAATTAATTTGGTTTCACCTCCAAAAGAAACAGAGTCATTCTTGCTTGTGTATTGATTTTAGTGTTAAATTATTTCGTTTATGTTTTGGTTGTTATTCAGGCTAATATCTATCGGGAGGAGGGGAATATTATTGATTTGTATATCATGCTTGTTAGGTTTTCAAGGTAAGAAAAAGACATGTAGAATAAATAAGTTGTTTTGCTTTGTTATGTTATGTTCGCTTGAACTAATTCTATAGAACTGATTATAGATTGATTCACTTGTTTGTTACCTTTCCAGTTTGGTGGCAGAAACTATTCCATGCCATCGAGATTACCAAGTCACACTTCCAAAGTTAAAATCTATGTATACGAAAGTGAGTTGACTGAAATTCCACAAGTGTATCTCTCTGATTTTTTTTTTTTTAGGTAGTTCTCTTTCAAATGTATACATTATAATGTTACCCTTTTGGTGTCTGTTTCTTTTCAGAAACTTTCAGTTGTCATGACGGAGCTAGAATCTATTAAGGCTGATGTTGATCGTCGAGTGGCAGAATTGAATAAAGCTTATTCTGATAGTTCAAATTCTTATTATCCACAATCTGTTCATTCCACTAACCAGCAAATTACGTCTAACCTGGACACTAGTCAGGTCTGCTTCCACCACCTAGCAATTAAAAGCCTCAATTGTCACTGTTTTATGAATCATTGCTCTCATCTTATTGTTTTGCATTTGAGCTAAAAAAAAATGTCCATTCTTTTTATTTAGCTGTATTCAGCTGGCAGAAGCACATCTCAGACACCATCGAAGTGCAGTAACAATAGTCAAATTGTTTCATCAAGCAACTTCCATATTGAGAAGCATCTCCAGAAGCTGTATGTACATTTTTGCACTCTACATGGAGACATGTTTAGCACAGTTTAGTTAATTGTTTGATTGTTCATTGTTTTTGCACACCATATAACTGGACAGCTTTCATGAGTTCTGTAGCATGTTTTCTGTGGTTCTTCTCGTTAGCCAGTGCAAAAGTTGGGCTAAGGGCTTGTCTTACTGATGGTTTTATTTCCAGATCATTCTGTGTCGATACTGCGCAAGCTCGCTGTCAAAATTTAATCTGTCTAAGTTTAGTCCATCAGTTGGCCAATGGTGAATCAAATTTCATAAGAGTTGATTGCAACCTTCGAAGTAAAACATAGCTGTCTTGTGCTCCTGTTTTGCTTATACTATGTGTATATTCATTTTTTATTTTTAATAAAAGTTCTTTGTTTGATTGTTTTGACCGTAAGTAGTCTCTCTATTTTGTATCACCTGGTTATCATTGATTTCTCCTTTTCTCATCATAGACTATCACTATATTTTTTAAGAATGACCATGAAATCTTTATTTTACAGTCTTGTGCTGCCATGCTTCAGATACTTAGAAATGTGAAATACATAGGATGGTAGGCCAAATACAACTATCTTGGGCTTGATATGGCCAGCACGATATCTAGTACCATCTTTTGAATCATATCGTTCTGTAAATATTAATCAAACACTGACCCTTGTCACTTCATTCTTTAGGGGATTCACAAAGTTCAGGCATACCGACTACGTGAAGTAGAAGTGAGGGAACAGAATCTTCCTGGATGGTGTCAATGATAAGGTTTATTTCTTTGTGACCTGTATTCGTTCTGAGCTATCATAAGTATCCTTTCTCGTTAGCAATCTAGTATTTAATCTTATAGCTTAAGCTGCATGAGCCACTGACTCGTTGATGTGAAACACCATCTCTAGCTATTTGCCCTGCTGATTCTTCTGCTGGTGCTGCTGTCGCTTCTTATGATGATGTTCAACAAAAATCAGTTCCAAAATATGGAAACAGATAACGAATGCCTCATTACAATTTTCATGATCTGCTGTCAATGTTGGTGTAACTTTGTCTTCCGAACTAGGTGAACTACTATTATCCATGGGTGGTACTATCAAGTACTGACTTTCTTGTCGACTTACCAGGGTTCCAATATATTTTACACAAGACTAAGTCTAGACTTATGAGAAAGCATTTAAAGTGTTCTTGTCATAGACTGGAAAATGCAAGTTAGATGTAGTTGGAAAACAGTATGTATGCTTGGCCTTATTTCGGCGTTTATTGTTTGGTTTATCTTTCGTGTTTTGATGTATAATGCATTTAAAATTAAATTCTGTTGTGTGTGATTGTTTTTTGATTTGAATCTGGATTGATTTCTATTTTGTGTGTGACTCAGTGGAAATTTCAATATACGAAGGTGACAGCGAAAAAGAATGCTCTTCGACAAGCCGTGGATCTTCTTGAAGCTCATATCGATAAGATTGGGGCTGAGAAACTTACCATCTCTAAAGGTTAGTAGTGGAATGTCAGTCATGTCTGGAAATGTCTGTCTGTATACTTTTACTAGTGGTTGTGTTGTGAGTATGTCTTAGCTTATTTGGTTCTAGATTATTCTGCTGGATCGATTTGTCCAGGTTGTTGCTGTAAGAGAGAACTGTAAGAAAAAGCCTCACTCTAGGTAACTTAGAGCTTAGTGTATGTATCAGATGTTGGGTAACTTAGGCTTGGAGGTTCATGGCAAATGGGTACACAGCGGTTGGTTCTTTTCCGAATGGCATCAAACAACGGTTGCTCTTCTTTATCTTCCGGGACTTTCTAGCCATTTGCTTATGTTTTGGATTGAACATTGTCAATTTCATTGTGTATATATTCAAACTACTTTTGGAATGTTGTAAAATGATGTGATGATCAGTAACAATGTGGAATATTATCAAGTCAGGGTCTATATTATTTGTATTACAGGAATTTTGAAATAACAAATTTTGTTATTATTATTTTTTTTTAATTTCTATTAAAAAATTTGCAACGGATATATTCGTTGCTCAAAAGGAAATATCCGTGGCACAAATTAGCTCTGTGCAACGGATGAAAACAATTTGTGCAACAGATATATCCGTGGCACAAATTAATTGTGCAACGGATATATCCGTGGCACAAATTAATTGTGCAACGGATATATCCGTTGCACAATCCGTTGCGCACATGTGCAACGCCACTTTTGAAACGGAAATAAGCGTGGCACAAAATATGTGCAACGGATATATCCGTTGCACAAGGGGCGATTTGGCGTAGTGAGAGGTCAGAAGGTTACACTGGACTTGAAGGGACACAAACAAATGACTCAAACATGGATGCCGAGCATGTTAAGGGGAATCAGCAAGGAAGAGCTGCTGTTAAGGTAACCATTCGTTTTTTCTCTTTTTATTCTTCGTGGTTTTGCAATTATTGGTATTATGATAGAATACATGACTTTGGCTTTAATAGAAATATCCTAAGTGTGTGTAGCATTGAAGTTTTACTGTCTTTTATAGCCGCAATTACTGTTGCAATAACTATTTTCATTCATACTCATGATAAATTCAATCATTGTGACATAATTCATGTGCATTTAAAACATAATCATATCTGCATTACTAAAGCTCTAGAAGTCATAGTTGTTAAATCTCCCCTAGGATTTCAGTGCATTTGTCATTTAACTAAACATGTGGGCATTAATTGTTCATATCATCAGATTTTTAGTTGCATTCAATATTCGAATCTCTTAGTTCCAAGTTATAGTGTTCATACCTGCATTACAGATTGTAGTTCCCGTTTAGATACTAACCAATCTGTCACCATGAATGTTCTTTCCTGGAATGTTCAAGGCTTCAAAAAACCTTCTGCTAGAAATCATCTTAGGTACTTAGTCAAAACTCACAATCCGGATATTATATTTCTCTGTGAAACAAAGCTGCACAGCGACAAGTTAGCTCCATTGCTTCAACAATTTCAGTATCCAAACCAAGTCATCATTGATTCAGAAGGTCTCTCTGGAGGTCTAGAACTAATGTGGAAGGCTGGTTTTTCATGTGAAGTGTTGAGTGCTGAAAACAATATGATCCATGCCTTGGTTCAAACAGACCCAAGCAAGCCAGAATGGTTACTCAGTTGTGTTTATGGATACTCAAAAAAGGAGAAAAAGAAGGTGCAATGGGATTTCATTCAAGAACTGGGTCAGAACATGCAACAACCATGGCTCTTGTTGGGAGACTTAAATATACATTTTTCTGAAAGTATAGGTACTCCTAACTCTTCTACAGATGGTGGTATCTCTTCCATGCTCAAGTCAGTTGGCTTGGTAGATATCGGTTACAATGGAAGGAACTTCACATGGTCAAGTAATAATGAAGGTACGGGTAGCAAAAAGTCTAGAATAGACATGGCGTTAGTCAATTCTGAATGGCTAACGACATTCCCTCATTCTTCACTGCACCATCTAGTTCAAAAAGGCAGTGATCACTGTCCAATATTCTTCATGGTGGATAGTAACCAACCTAAACTGTGGAAACCTTTCAAATTCTTCTATACTTGGCTTCATGACAAGGCCTGTGCAGTTCAGATTGCTACCGCTTGGGAGCTGAATATCCAAGGTACACCAGCATTCAAGCTAATGAAGAAATTGCAGTATACTAGGATGGCTCTCAGCAAATGGAATCGTGATTACTTTGGAGATATAAATGCTCGTGTAGAGGCACTACAACAACAGCTATTCTCTCTTCAACAGCAAACTCCCTCTGTCCTTAATAGTGCTCAGGTTAGTGAAGTGAGTTCTGACATTGATAAATGGCTAAAGATTCAAAATGATTTTCAGAAACAAAAATCTAGAGACACATTTATCAAAGAAGCAGACAACAACACTAAATACTTCCACACTAGCACCAACAGGAGAAGATCGAGGAACAATATAGATAGCCTTCTTGACAACAATGGTGTTTGGTTGCACACTAGAGAAGAAGTAGCTAACTTGCTTACTTCAAATTTCAAAAGCATCAGCACCAAGGTGAACCCGGTTATCGATGAAAGATACTTCAATAACATTCCTTCTATCATTACAGAAGCAGAAAATAATTTTTTATTAATGGTGCCCAGCAATGAGGAAATTCATCAAACTCTCAAAGAAATGGAAAATTGGTCTTCGCCTGGTCCAGACGGATTTCCTGTAGGTTTTTATAAGACACAATGGTCCACTGTGGGAGAAGACATATGTGAGGTGGTTAAGCAATTCTTCAGAACAAGGTTTATGCCAAAACATATGAACAAAACATACATTTCATTGATTCCAAAGAAGAAGAAATCAATAGTTCCTGCAGACTTTCGACCCATTGGTTTATGTAATACGTCCTACAAGCTAATTTCAAAGCTACTAGTGAAACGTATGAAGTCATTAATGGACAGAATAGTATCCCCTTATCAAGCAGCCTATGTCCCTGGAAGATTGATAAATGACAACACAATAATAGCGCAAGAAATCATTCATTCCATGAAGCAAAAGGAAGGGGATGAGGGCTGGCTAGCACTCAAATTGGACATGTCCAAAGCTTTCGACAGACTTGAATGGCCATTTCTCATCAAAGTTCTCTCTTCATTTGGTTTTTCACAGGAGTGGTGTCACATGATAGAACAATGTATTAGCACTACAACACTTGCAGTCTTACTCAATGGGTCTCCTTGCAAAGAATTTCATCCAACTCGTGGAATTCGACAAGGAGATCCATTATCACCATATTTGTTTATCTTGGCAATGGAATTCTTATCAAGAACTCTTATTAAAGCCCATGAAAACAAATCTATTGAAGGGATCTCCATCACAAGAGAAGCCCCAGCGATTAATCATCTATTGTTCGCAGATGATTGTCTTTTATTCACTCAAGCAGACATGGTAAGTGTGCACAATATCCTGGAAACAATGGAGATGTTTGGACATCAGTCAGGTCAGGTCATCAACTTTGAGAAGTCAGCTGTCTTCTTCAGTAGGAATGTCATTCCAGACGTATGTGATGGTCTACGTGATAACCTTGGAGTTAAACTAATGGAAGGAAAGGAGAAGTACCTAGGTTCGCCACTGTTGCTAGGAAGAAACAAAATAGAAGCCTTCGAAGACATCAAACTATCATTCCAAAGAAGGCTAGACGGTTGGCAGTCTAAATCACTATGCCAAGCTGGAAGAGCGACAATGGTTAAGCACGTACTCAATGCTACTCCATTGTATCAGATGAGTACATTCAAGATTCCGAAAACACTGATAAGACAACTTGAATCCTTGGAAAGAAGATTTTGGTGGGGCTATAGTTCCAACAGAGGATCATGTTTACTCTCATGGCCGCAACTATGTAAGTCAAAGGAAGTGGGTGGGCTAGCATTAAGGGACTTGGAAGGTCTGAATCATGCCCTTCTGACAAAACTGGCTTGGCGTATAAGCACACAACATAGCAGTCTTTGGGTGCAAATTCTCCAAGCAAAGTACTTCAAGAATAAGGAGTTTCGGCATCTGTCAGGTGAGAAGAGTAAATGTTCATGGTTCTGGAGAGGCATTGAAGCAGGGCTAATTCATCTGCAAGCAAACATATTCATGATGATAAATAATGGCAAAAGCACCTACATATGGAAGGATAGGTGGATCAGAGATTTCCCTGCTGTTCCATTTCCAGTTAATCCAGCTCATTCTCACTTGACCTTCGTCAGCGAGCTAATGAAGGCAAACGCCAACAGCTGGAACGTAGAGCTTATTACAAGTATTTTCTCAACGGACATAGCTCAAAAAATTCTCTCTATGCCAATTTCTCAGCAGGAAGAAGATGTTCAAATCTGGCTACCGGCAAGAGATGGCAAGTTCACGGTCAAGAGTGCCTATAAGGCAGTGACGGGAGGACAATACGACGTTCGAACAACTAGTGATCAGGTCCCTGAAGGGACATATAAAGCCATATGGAAATGCAGAGTT
The DNA here is from genome assembly GCA_023529015.1 of Papaver nudicaule. Lineage (NCBI taxonomy): Eukaryota > Viridiplantae > Streptophyta > Magnoliopsida > Ranunculales > Papaveraceae > Papaver > Papaver nudicaule. Next base: position 16,452 of record JAJJMA010215164.1, on the reverse strand, counting down.
CCACATCGATTCAAATTCTTCATCTGGAAGTGTCTAAAAGAGATCGTACCCACTTGTGCACGATTAGCTAAAGTGAAAAGAAGAATAGACACTAGCTGTTGTGTCTGTCGTAATCAAGAGGAAACAATTGAACATGTTCTCTTCCACTGCCAACATGCTCGTACAACATGGAGAGCCATCAACATCAATATAGATCGAGTGGCAACTCAAGTGAACAGTGTAAAACAATGGATCATATCCTGGTTCAGTCAACAAAATAACTTGGATGCTGATACTCATGAGAAGTGGATAATCAAGGTTATAGTAGGTTGCTGGATTATCTGGAAAGAACGGTGTGATTGTCTATACCAAGACAAATCAATTGCTTCAAGAACAACAGCTCAGAAAATCAACTATCACCTATCTAATTTTTATGCAGCACTTACTAATTCCACTGATGATGAACTGCATGATGCTACCTCACCCCCTAAGTGGATACCTCCACCTAAGGGAGTTGATAAAATTAATGTTGATGCTTCCTTCTGTCATTTAACAAAAAAACTTGGCATAGGACTAATTCACAGGGATTTCACTTGTGCAGGTAAGGCAGCAAAAGGCATCAGCGCAGGTACAACCTTAGATGCGGAGGAAGGGGAGTGTTTAGCAGTAAAGGCGGCACTGCATTGGGCTCTGGAGAAAAAGTTATCGCACATCCATATTGAAGCAGACGCACAAACTGTCGTGCAATCCGTTGCAGCTCACACTCCTCTTGTCAGATGGGAGAATAGATCTCACATCAGAGACATCCAATTTCTCTTAGAAAATTTTTCTTCCAGTAGTATTTCATATATAAACCGTGACAATAATGGAGTAGCGGATGTAATATCTAAGTTTAATCGTAGGAATGACTGCTCTTTTGAGCAATCAGTCAATTTCTTCCCTTGGATCCTTACCAAACTGTGTAATGACAGAGAGTCTGCCAGCTCTGGTTAAATAATAAAATTTCTTCATTATCAAAAAAAAAGAAGAATAGAAGATAAAAGGATAGAATGGAAAAAAATATATTTTCATAGACATTTAAGCCCTCATACAAATAAAGGAAGTACCCGTGTTTTCCTTTTTTATTTATTTATTTTGGTAATACACATATGTGCAACGGATAAATCATTTTGTGCAACGGATATATCCGTTGCACATGAAAAAATGGAAGTGTTGCACATGGCAGGATCTGGCGTAGTGATATATGACGTAAGGAGTTTGAATCTGAGGGAGATCAATATTTTTTATACTGAATTATCACTTGAAATGAGAGAGTTGAGGGAGTTGACCTTGTGGGTGCGTCTGTGTCCGACACGAGTCTGACGCGGACTCGTGCCCAAAATCGGTGCGTTTGTGCAACCCAGCTCATATTTTATCTTTCTGCCATCTTCAAAATTTGGGAAGTAATATCTTAATTATAGGAAATATCTCCTCCCAAGTATCGGAGAGGTGTCCTGAAAGTATCGTCTACCCTTTTGGTATTATAAAAAAGGGATACAGAGTATCTGATACGTATCCCCAAGTATCCAAAACCAAAATAGATACGGCGCCGATTTGGGTATATCACCCATTTTGAAGTATCCATGCTTCATACACGATGGGTATGGGTTTGGATTGCCGACCCGTTAATATGACCTGACCTGACCTGAACAACATTTGTAAAAGAGAAGACAACAATCCAACATCAGAACTTAAGAAAATCTGGTCGCCTTCTGGTTCAGAATTTCACTTACTTACCACAATATATCAGAAGAATTTTGAAAGAATATAAAGACCTCAACAAGTGGATACATCACAAATCCAAAAACGGCATCACATAACTCAAAATTTTTACAGTCGTTCAAGTTACCGAGAAACTGAAACTAAATTCTAGTGAACTGTAAGGTAAGGGGTTGTTAACCAATACCCTCGCTGATTTATATTGTGATGAATTTACTTTGTACCCTACATTTAAGTAGTGAATGAGTGATTTTGAGAAGCGGGTATGTTCATGATTTTACTGTATGTAGAGAATTAGATCAAAGATATTTTTGAGGGTTTGTTGTTTGATTAAATGCCTCACAGAACTAATAACCATATGCCTTAAATTTTAAAGATGCTTTTGTTTATTTGAGGTTTATTCTAACAATAGTTCAAGCCTGCCATTTTAATGCATTTTGTTTTGTTAATACATTCTTGTTGCCTGTTTTGTTGATACAGTACCTGGGGACTCAACAAAGCAAGAAGACGAAGAAGATTTGCAGTTTGAGCTTAGGCCAAAGAAGACTCGTGCTATCCGGAGACGCCTGACTAAGCATTAGGTACACTGATATATTAGCTCATCTTGACATCTATAGTCTACTTAACACGAATAGCAAACTATGTCAAACGCAATAGATCTCACCCACCCCAGATTGCCACCAATTACCACCAATCCGTAATAGTTGAAACGATAGTTATATAGAAGTATGCAAGTGTTGTTTTATGACACAACTGACAAAAATAGAGTACAAATTAAAAAAGGAAACCTTAAAAACTTAGAATCCCCCCTCTATAAATAAATGGAGTATATGATAAGTCTTTGTTCATGTTTTCCATTGCTAAATTTTCAACCTCTTGTCTTTCCTTAGATTTCTTGCAATGGATACAAGGTCAGCAGCATGCGGGAGAAGCCAACGTCGTACTCCACCACCACCGGTGCCAAAGGCAGCAGCACCATGGCTTGTCTTTCCATATGGAAAAGGTATGAAATCTCAGGCTTTCTATAACATATGCGATCCCAATAATAACACAGCTTGTAGAAAATCCATACCGGAGTTGAGAGGCACATCTTTTTGGCAAAAAACTTCTCATCGGAACTGGTTAATAATCGTGTGCAAAGACAAGAATTACGAAAGCATATATAATTCGGATAATTGGAATCATGGGGATTGTTTTTTGTGGAACCCTGTATCTTTAGAAAGCATTCAGTTGCCAAGTCTTCTAGAGTGGATCAGCAAACAGAATAAGTATGTTTTGGTTGATTGCGTTTTGACATCATCTCCTAATAGACATAATCAAGATGACTCCATGGTCGTATTTCTTTTTAACACTCTGTTCAACAAAAAAGATGATGTCTTACTTTTGTTTTGCCACCCTGGAGAGAAACAATGGAATATAAAGAGAATTTCTCGAGGAGATATAGCAGGTGACTTTGCGGGGGTTTTAATTTCTCTCCATTACTTAAAAGGTAAGTTGTATGTTACCTTTGAAAGGGAGGATCGTCTCTTGGAGATTAAAAAAGAACATCTGTTCAGCAACAATGTTAAGATGGTATCTGTAAGGCCATTTGAGCTGGTATCTGGCAACACCAAGCTTTCACTAGGGACTGACTGTACTAATTTCTATTATGTGGAATCAGACGATGAAATGTTCAAGATTTGGGTATGCTACAATGAAAGATGTAAGAAAGTCATATCAATATATGTGCGGAAGTTGGATTTCTCTGGCATGAAGTGGGAGGAGATGAATGAATTAGGTGATCATGTAATATTTGCTGGCGCTAAGACTGGATTTTGTTTTTCAGCGGCCAAGTTGGGCCTGATGAGTGGTGGTTTGTATTACACACTTCCTGATGATCAGAGTTATTACAAGTTTCAAGGAAATGGTGGCAATGCGGTTATTTTGCCACGTCTAAAGCTCCAAACTCCATGGTTCCCATCGGAATGGATCATGATGGTCGATGAGGATGGTCTAGAAAGAATGGAAAAAGGTGGAGAAGAAGAACAACAGGATTTCACATTGAAGGAAATCGAAGGAAACAAAGCATGTACAACCAGTAATGTAAATGGGAGCCGCGATAAACACAGCGAAGAAGAAATTAGTCCTTGGGATACTCTTGTTGAAGACGCACTGGCGGTGATATCGACTTATCTTCATCCATTGGATTATGTACGTTTCCGCTCAGTCAGTAAAGCGAATCGACGAGCAATGCCTCCTACTACGAAAAAGCTGGGATCCAACTCAACTGGGATGTCCATATCTCCATGGCTGATGTTCCCTAGAGATAACACCTACAGTTTCGTAGATCCAGTGCATGATAACGAGGCATACCTGGTGAGTTTCTGCGAATCGCTACAAGGTGCTACGGTACGTTATCAAAAGGATGGCTGGCTACTAATGTCGAGAGTGAAAGAGGTATTCTTCTATAATCCATTCACAAGGGAAATCATCAAACTTCCAGATTTGCCAGATTTTTATGACAACGCTTCCATCTTTTGTTTCGATGCTGCGCCGACTACTCAGGACTGCATAGTTTTCACTATTGATCAAACGCCCTTCGACACTGGTATCTTGACTGCTTTAAGGGGTGACGATAGTTGGCTTCCTACCCAGTTTCTCAATACTGATGCGGAGAAGCTCATGCCGTTACATGGTACTGCTCCAATATTCTACAATGGTGTTTTCTATTGCGTTGATTGTGACGGAACTTTAGGGGCTTTTGATGTGATGAAAGATGTCTCCTGGAGTGTTCTAGCGTCGCCCAAGAAAATAGTCAACAATGATATGCATCCAAATTTCTTGGTGGAGTGTGGAGGAGATCTTTTACTAGTCAAACTAGGACATCTTGGTACGGCAGTCAGGGTATCCAGATTGGATTTCTCTGAAATGGAATGGGTTAAAGTGGAAAGTCTGGGAAAGCATATGTTGTTCATCAGCGAGACTTCATGTTTATCAGCAATCGCTCCGAACAGTCGGATGGAGAACATGATCTGTTTCCCTAGAGTATGTTTGAATGGAGAAGGGATTTTATTGTATTCACTTGAAACTGGTAGTTATCACTCTTCTTCTTCTTCTTCTGAGAAGAATCAAGAATCCTGTTTTTATGCGACAGAAGGATGGCTTTCAAACTGCACCTGGATTCAACCAAATTGGTCCAAGTCTACCGAACAAGAGCTTGACTGGCTCAATCCTCTTTGTGATACAGTAGTGCACTAGTGCTAGGCAGAAAAGACCTGTAATTTAATTTTTTGATCTATTAAATCCACAATTTTTTTGGTGAGTTTAGTTTTGATCCTGTGAAGAATAGCTAACATGCTTGAATTGCTTAGGGTCAAATTTTAGCAACTACAATTTAATTTTTCAACTTCCTTCATTAGTATCCAACTACAACTACTTCACCATTCCACAATAGTGGCAAGATTCAGAAAGGAAGAAATTTAAACGCAGTGCACTTTTTTTCTGTTCTATCTTCTATATGCAGTATAATGTACTGGTCCATGACACTGAAATTGCTTCACATAACTAAGACTCCGCCAACTACGCCAATGGCCAAGCAAAAAGTTTCAGTAAACCACTCAATCTGTTTGAGCACCAGGTAATAAAGACTAATAGGAAATATGCACAAATTTACAAGGCATGGGCACACAGAGTACGAAAGCTGAATGGCATTCTGACAGTGAGGAATTTTTGTTTGGTTTTATCAATTTTCATCGCGACCGAAGGAGAGTTTGTACGAGCAAAAGATAAAGGCTAGACCTACCATGGTCGTTTGTTGTATAAAAAAGGTGAGTTCAAATGAACACTTGTGAACTCAATGAAAAACATAAGTACTTAACAAAGGAGGCAAACATAAGTTCGAATGAAGCAAAAATAAACAAAAGCAAACATAAACTAAAAGAAAATTACCAAAAGTTGAGCACTAAAAAGGCTCTCAATGAACCTGGGCTGGGCAGCTTCGACACGCTGGTTTGAAGACACACTATTGTGTAGACAAATCTGACACTTGTTTCTCGAGAGCTACTATGCGGGCAAGCATGTCCTCTCTTTTAAGAGCATTGATAAGAACATTATTCACTTCCCTCACTGTATTGACTCGAGCTTTAAGGATGGAGTTTTCTGCTTCCACATCCAAAACTCTTTTATCTACAGCTTCTTTCGCGACCTTGTTGCTGTTGACTTGAGCTTTAAGGACAGAGTTCTCTTCTTTGATTTTGTTGCTTTCTTTTTCAAGTTTCGAATAATTTGACTTCAACTCAGAGTTTTCTGCTTGTAAATCCAAAACCCTTTTATCTGTAATAGCTTCATTCTCTTTCTTGATCCTCTCCTTTTCCTCTTCAAGAGAGGAAATCTTTGCTTCCAAGATGGAAACTTTTGCTTCAAGAGCTTTTTTGTCAGCCAATACCTGTTGAGTAATACCAGGTAGCCTCCAGAAAGGCGAATTTAGGTCCTCCCTTGACCAAGTACCTGTGTTTTTGACATGATTCCATTTGATCACCAAACCTCGAGAGTTGATGATATGACGAACTTCCCCATACCAAGGAAAGGAATAAGCTCTGAAAAGGGAGAAATCGCCATCTTGATTATTGCCCAGAGACAGATGTTTATGGAAACTTAAATCTTCTTTGTATTTAAGATCACTTAGCACAATAGGGCTGCTACCGAATTCTTTCGTAATCTTATATACGTGAAACCCCAAATAAATATCACCATAAATAAACAACTGAGGATCCTTATACCAAGACATGGTTAAGATCAAACACTATGGAAAAGTATATAATTGATCAGAAACGAAGCAAAAGTATTACGACTTGTATGCCTACCCTGGTGTTGATTCTGCAGCAGCAGCAGAGGATGTTGTACCCCTTTCCCTTTAACTGGTTGCAGAACTGCTAGTCGCCAGTTTGATTTTAGGGTTCCAATTCAGCGGCTTTAAGCAAACTCTACGATGGTCATGCGCCGGCCTCCGGCCACGTGAATATTTGGACTTTGGAGTTTGGAGGGCCGAAGTGGCTTTCGGTCTTGTAGTATTGGCAAAGCCCAAAAGAAATTTCAGTTTGGAACCAGAT
>JAJJMA010215146.1:0-10763 GCA_023529015.1 Papaver nudicaule | reverse complement strand
AATGAGTGTCCGCACTGGGTGTTGTATAGGATGGTAGTATGGTTGAGGGGTAACATAGTCGGAGTACATGTTCAGCCATGGAAATTTAGCAACTTCATTATGAATTTTTCCATCATTTTACTTGCCACACACAGTGTGCATGTGATTTTTTGGTTCGGGGCATTCTCCATTTGTTTAACGGCTACCGTTTGTCGCACCTACGGAAGGAATGACACGATGGGGATTACAGAAGGGTTGACGACGTGCTATTACCTTTGCACGTTGACAATTCTAACCAATTCTCCTCATCGGGTGTTACTACTAGTCGTTTCACTCATCGTGCTTCTATTTCTTATTATTTGCACTGTGAGTAAAATTCTAATCCCTTTTTGTTATTTTCATATATTTCATTTAATATACTGTACTACATATTTATTCAATATGTTTTATGATCTGTGCTTTTGGTCCTCTTCTTTGACAGGTTGGTCCAGCACCGGCACAAGTAAACAATGGGGAAAACGGTTCTAACCCAGACTCGGGTGTTGGAAGATTAAGGACGCAATTTGACAATCTGCTTCAGTTCGTGAATAAGCTGCATAAAAACGTGCTATGCATTAGGCCATGTTACTGTCGTCCAGCTCCTGAGGTAAAGTTGATAAAAGCCCTAGATTCCTAATAGCCCAAAATTTTATTTTCTCGTTTCAGTGATGTAGTCTCCAGAGCCAAATCTAGTGTAAACTTATAGTTTTTGATTGAGTTTAATGATTATTCTAATCGATATTTGTAAGAGAAACTTGGTGTTTTTCGTTAGCAGGTATTGTTATTTAGGGCTTATTTGAAAACCTTTGTCTCTATTTTTCTCAATTTCAGATGATAAATTAGTACCTTATATGTGAAATTTAGATGGCATGAACCTAGGGTGTAAATTTAATTTTATAAATTGAATCGTACTTAAATGTAGATACAAGATGTGATGTTTCATTATAATAACTAGGGTTTCTTATGAGTTGTTTAGAAACTTGAAAATGAGACATTCTCAATCAAAGAGAACAAGGATATTGGATCAACTTCTAAAGGCAAGAGAGCCATGTCCTCTCCATCTCTTCCCCAAGTGACAACATTTTCCCTTGGTGGAGGTTCATCCAGTCGGGCCACATCAGAGGGATCATTCAAGTCTGCTGCGAAACATAAGTCGATCGAACTCTCTCCGAGGTAAAGTTCGATTTCTTGCTATTAATTGTATTTCTATTTGCTTAGGGAGAAATATGTAATGGAGATAACTTGCACTTTGATGTTTCAACAGCCATTGTGGGTGTAGAGGAAATTCCAACAACGACAAACAGTTGGGTAAGATGAAAACTGTCAATAAAGGCCCGGGATCACTCCTGTTGAGTCCCCAAAAGGTAAATGCTATGTGATTTTGGATCTCTACCTTTTTACAGTTGTAGACATTGGAACCTGGTAACTTCAGTGGATATATTGATCCAAAGAAGTGGGTGTCCCAAGTCCTGAAAATAACAACGCATGTCTTTTAACACCTTTAGTCTGTATTGTACTTACTTGAAAGTTATTTATCTTATGATGATTTGCAGGCAATGTCTAGGTTTTCGTCAACATCCTCTTCTTCCCCCTCATTGACTACTTATCGATCTTTGAGAACTGGTTACTGGCCTTTGAGAACTGCTGGTACTTTTCTTGACCGATCTCAAAAAAAGAAAACAGGTATGCTTTTTTCTTTCTCTAATTATCTTGCATGGTTGTTTTGGTTGTTAAGAATTACGTGTCTATTCTTATAACTTAATATTTTTTTTATGAATCTGAGTTGCATAGTAATAGAGTTTTGAGGGTTTTAATTGTGTACCCAATGAAGAACCATTTTATTTAATAGGCTATCTATAAGTAAAATTCATGAGTTTTCAGAAGAAGTTTTTTTGTCTGTTAGATGGGATTTATTCTCTCTGGATCGAAATCGTGAACAAATAACATTGATGTTTGGTTTTGGGCGAATGAGTAGTCCCTAGTTTGTTATGAAACATTGATTGGCATGTTGACTGTTTGTTTTGGATCAACATTTAACCGTGTAGTCCTTTTCGTTAAAGTTACTTAGATTGACACTCAAATTTCGATTGATTCTCTTTATGAGTTGAGTGCAGCTACTGAGAATGCTTATAAGGTACTCATAACCAGTCTTCCAAAGCCCGGTGGTGGCGAGTTTGGGAAATATTTCAGTCTCACTGCACTGAATGACAAAAGGGTTGGTAAGTGTTACTAGTTAGTTCAAAAAAACAACTGTCTCTGGAATTGCTCAGTTCATTTCTCTATTTTGGGGAATTCATCTTTTCAACCGTGAATTTCATAGCTATTGGTTACCAAACAGGTAACTTTGATTTTTTCTGGAAATATATTTATTGTTCTCTATATATATTTACCACAGATAAGCTGCCATATTCCATAAAGATTCTTCTAGAGTCTGCTATCCGTAATTGTGACAACTTTCAAGTCACTAAAGAAAATGTTGAGAAGATTATAGATTGGGAGATCTCTTCTCCTACGCTAGTTGAAATTCCCTTCAAACCTGCTCGTGTGCTCTTGCAGGTAAAAATGCATAGCAAAACAAACTGAAAAATGCCGTTTGATGCAGTTGATAGTAATATCACTTCTCTTTTTTGTTTTTGTTTTTGGCAAAGCAGGATTTCGCTGGTGTACCAGCAGTTGTTGACCTTGCTTGCATGCGTGATGCAATGAACAGTCTAGGAAGTGACTCTAATAAGATCAATCCTTTGGTGGGTCCTTGCTTTATTTGGTAATTTATAAGTGTGATATTTCGTTAAATGTTGACTGATAATAGGATCCAGTATTGTGCAACATCAAATTTAGCACCCACCCCGTTCAGGAATCGAGGGACACCAACTAAAAACTGAGATTTGTCCTGGTTGCTTGAGTTTGAGACCATTTTGATATCATGTCCATTTATACAATTTTTTTTTTTGGAAAGCGACTGGCATCCAGTGGTTATCTAAATACCTCCTCAAGGGGTTTGTGCCCCGCAATCAACTGTGTATAAATTTGCTAAACTGTAAATGACTTTATAAACAGCAATTTTCTGAAGAATGTCAATTGTTTTTACAGTTTTTACATTTGGACTTTGAGAGTTTGGGGATTTTGATTTATGACCGAATAAAAATTTGTTGCGCCATCATCTTTGCACTGCACCACCAGATTTGGGCTCATTGTTGTGTGTGTTGGCCTGAATATAATTTTTGCTTTCCTTGCTTGCCATTAAATTTTTATTCACATGCAGATCCCAGTAGATCTTGTCATTGATCACTCAGTTCAGGTTGATGTGACAAGATCAGAAAACGCTGTGAAGGAAAACATGGAGATTGAATTTCAGCGGAACAAGGAGAGATTTGCTTTTCTTAAATGGGGTTCTACTGCTTTCCGTAATATGCTCGTTGTTCCTCCAGGTTCTGGCATTGTGCACCAGGTAAGCTTTTAACCAACGCCTTACTTGTATACTAAATACTTAGAGAACTTCCTGCTAACTTTCATGTTGGACACCGTGGTTCTTCATATCACTTCTATCCTCTGTACTTAGTTTTCTGTGAGTTATTTATATATATTTTTGCATGATTTTGTTAGTAACTCGGCATTATGAAATTTTAGGTGAATTTGGAATACCTTGGACGGGTTGTTTTCAACAGTGATGGCATGCTATACCCTGATAGTGTGGTGGGAACCGATTCCCACACCACTATGATCGATGGATTAGGAGTTGCTGGCTGGGGAGTTGGTGGAATTGAAGCAGAGGCAGCAATGCTTGGGCAACCCATGAGCATGGTGTTACCTGGTGTTGTTGGGTTTAAGCTTTCCGGTAAATTGAAGAATGGTGTTACAACTACAGACTTGGTTTTGACTGCTACACAGATGTTAAGGAAGCATGGTGTTGTTGGCAAGTTTGTTGAGTTCTATGGTAAGTTTCAACCTCTCTTCAGTGGAACAGGCCACTAATTGACATATTTACCATCTTTCATCGCCTTTCCTCTATCTGAGGCTCCGTGTTACTCTTTGAATGTAGGTGATGGTATGAGTGAACTATCACTGGCTGATCGTGCAACTATTGCAAATATGTCTACCAAGTATGGAGCAACCATGGGTTTTTTCCCTGTTGATCACGTAACCTTGCAATATCTCAAATTAACAGGAAGAAGTGACGAAACAGTAAGTATTACCGTAATGATATACTAATTGGATTTTTGAATGTTCTGGGGGATCTTTTCATTGTTTAAACTCTCTTCTATATTGTTGAAGGTGTCTATGGTAGAAGCCTATCTGCGTGCAAACAAAATGTTCATTGATTACAACGAGGTAAACCTGCATTTTTGTAAGTTTAATAGCTCAAACTGTTAGTATATAGTTGTTCATTCCAAAATCTGAGCTTCCTGGAATGTATTTGTGGATGCAGCCTCAAATAGAAAGAGCTTACTCTTCATATCTACAATTGAACCTTGATGAGGTTGAGCCCTGTGTTTCAGGACCAAAGAGGTATCACCTGACTCACTACTTTACATAATTATGTCCACTGTTCGTTTTATTTATGCTTATGGGAAAATTTTGAATAATCTCCATGACAGACCTCATGATCGCGTTCCTTTGAAGGAAATGAAGGCAGATTGGCATTCTTGTTTGGATAACAAAGTTGGATTCAAGGTGAGGTCATCACACCTTTGCAGAACAATCTTGTGTATATTTGTTGATCGATTCCTGGTTCTGGCTTCTGTCAGATTGTACTCCAGCTTGTGTGATGTCTGTTCACTTAAAGATAAATGAAAAGAAAAAGAAACCCAGACACGAAGCAAGCATGATGTTATTTGTTTTGTTCAATAAGTGCATCTGTTTGACTGTGAGAATTCTTTGCCAGGGATTTGCTGTGCCCAAAGAAACTCAGGACAAAGTTGCAAAGTTTTCTTTCCGTGGACAGCCTGCAGAGCTAAAACATGGTAGTGTTGTGATAGCTGCCATAACAAGTTGTACAAATACATCTAACCCCAGCGCCATGCTAGGGGCAGCTTTGGTTGCCAAAAAAGCCTCTGAGTTAGGTCTACAGGTCGGTGCAAATAAAATTCTACATTTTCTTTTTCTGTTTGCACAAGATTTTCTCTTGCTAAACATTTTTTCTCAGGTACTCATGCTTCATTATCTTTTCTCAGGTCAAACCATGGGTCAAAACCCGTCTTGCCCCAGGTTCAGGAGTTGCTACAAAGTATCTGCTCGAGAGGTATTGTTATTTGATAAGTGAGATTTATATATATATTGATTGAAACATTCTTATTACAACAATTATAACATTATGAATGTCAGTTTCTAATATATATTGTGAGATGCTGATTGTGCCTCTGTTCTTCTTTTACATAGTGGCTTGCAGAAGTATTTGAACCAGCAGGGATTCCATATTGTTGGATATGGTTGCACAACATGTATAGGAAATTCAGGGGATCTGGATGACTCAGTTGCTGCTGCAATTACAGATAATGGTGCTGAGATCTCTTGCTCTTAATTTGTGTTATACATTATGCAGCTTAAGAACTGATTGGTAGTTTGAATGCTTATATCCGTTCTCAAACTTAATTCTTTTCATTTTGCAGACATTGTTGCATCAGCTGTTCTTTCTGGAAACCGGAACTTTGAGGGACGTGTGCATGCCTTGACACGAGCAAACTATCTTGCATCACCTCCTTTAGTCGTTGCTTACGCCCTTGCTGGGACGGTACGTAAATAATCTTCGGTGCAGTTTGTGTATTTTTTTCGGTCAGGGAACCTATTATTGATAAAATAAGGACGTATTGGGAAATGACGCATAATAGTTTTCTATCCAATTATAGCCACTCTTTGACTTTTCTACTTTGCTGTGCACTTTAGATTGGTTAATCATATTTTCATGTCTAACACGGTCTTAAACTCTCGATGCTCCATTATCTTATGGTTGCTAGAAAAAAAAAATTAACTGTATGTTTTATTGTTTTATTTATTTGTTTTGTTCCTTTAGAAGGGGGTTTTAGTCTCAGTTCATGTCTTCATTGTAACGTTTTCGCCTTTGCTAGTTGTTTCTTCACCAGATTGCTAACTTTTGCATTGCCTTGCATTCATATTTCAGGTTGACATAGATTTTGAGAAGGAACCAATTGGTACAGGAAAGGATGGTAAGAGCGTTTACTTCAGAGATATTTGGCCAGCTTCTGAAGAAATTGCTGAGGTTTGTGATGCTATTTTCAAGATGTTATTTCTATCTAATTTCTAAATGGAGTTATGTACAATGATGCCGACTCTTTCATTATGTAGGTTGTCCAATCCTGTGTATTGCCTGAAATGTTCAAGAGCACTTATGAGTCTATCACGACGGGCAACCCTATGTGGAACGACTTGCTAGTGCCTAAAACAAGCCTCTGCTCATGGGATCCCAACTCAACCTACATTCATGAACCACCATACTTCAAGGGCATGACAATGGATCCACCAGGTCCTAACGGAGTAAAGGATGCCTACTGTTTGCTCAATTTCGGTGACAGTATTACTACTGATCACATCTCTCCTGCTGGGAACATAAGCAAAGACAGCGCTGCAGCAAAGTATCTCCTTGAGCGAGGTGTGGAACAGAAGCACTTCAACTCTTACGACAGTCGACGTGGAAATGATGAAGTGATGGCAAGAGGATCCTTTGCTAATATTCACATTGTCAACAAGCTCTTGAAAGGAGAAGTTGGCCCAAAGACAGTTCATATTCCAACTGGGGAGAAGCTCTACGTGTTCGATGCAGCTCAGGTGAGTTTTTTTATGTAAACTGCATCTGATTGGTATAATGTGCTACCTGTCTTGAGGATGATTACCTTGAGAATTGTGATAGCAGTGAACCATGATTTTTTTCAAGATGTTCGTTCCTTTTCATGAGATTGTTGCTGTTCCTGATAAATGTAGAGATCAGGCTAAGCTGATTGGCACCACATGAATTTGGTATAGCAATGTGAATAGTTGCAATATGGATATCTATATGACCTCTTATTATGTCAAGTCTACATGGGAGCTACTGTGTAATAAACATATCATTATCAATCATTCGTTTTAGTTGTTAAATTTACGTATGTGCCATGTTCCTTTCTACAGAAATACAAAGAAGCAGGTCAAGCTACCATTATCATTGCTGGAGCAGAGTATGGAAGTGGACGCTCCCGAGATTGGGCTGCCAAGGGACCAATGTTGCTGGTTAGTTAAAATACATTTCTTCACTTGACCTTCTCTGCAAGCTGAAAATTATAAGATGGTGAGAATGCAGACACTTTAGTTCCTTCTCCTTACCTGAATTTTGTTGCTGAATCAGGGCGTAAAAGCAGTAATTGCCAAGAGCTTCGAGAGGATTCATCGCAGTAATTTGGTTGGAATGGGCATTATCCCTCTCTGCTTTAAAGATGGTGAGGATGCTGACACTTTGGGTCTTACTGGTCACGAGCGTTACACTATTAAGTTTCCAAGCAAAGTCAGTGAAATTAAGCCTGGTCAAGATGTTACCGTCAAAACTGACACTGGCAAGTCATTCATCTGCAAAGCCCGCTTTGACACAGAGGTACTTTTGTATTTTCTCTTTCGATCGATTCTTTATTTTTCCATTCATGGGAGTGAGTTTAATACTCGCCCCTTACAGCCTTAATTTGCCATAATTGGCAATAATTGACCTTCACCTGTAGTGCCGTTTTTCGAGCAGTAGAAACACTTGCATAATTGGTCTGAAGTTGTCATGTTGATTTTCCTTGAAGTAAACTCTAACATCCTGTTGAAAAATTATGACTGCAGGTGGAGTTGGCATACTTTGACCATGGTGGCCTTCTTCCATATGTCATCCGCAATATGATTAAGCAAGGGTAGAGTTCTCAAATTGTTAACTTCTCTAATCAGCGTGCTCCTCCGCGTCTCTTTACATTGGTAAACGTGCAGAAGGTAAATTGTAATCATCAACTCCAGTGCTAACACAAGTCATACTGTGAATATTTTTAATTCGTGATATAGAGGATGTGGGAAAATTGCAGCCCCCTTGCATTTGGTTTCCTTTTAGCCATTTATTTTTGTAATAATTTTTCAAAATGGCTAATTTGCCGATGTCTAATTGGACGCAAATTGGTCTTAAACATTTGCCTAATATGGTTTAGTTTGATCTTGAAAAATCAAATTTTCCTTTTTAAGCTCAAATCCTTATGAAAACGCAAAAGATTGAGGTGATTTGATTTGTTTTTGTCTTTCCAGCAACACAAATCATCAAATTCAATAATTTCCGCGGAGCCATTATCCTAGTCTAATTCAGATTTGAATGTGTATCTCAAGTATAAGTTATTCTTGTTAATCGTACTCTGTAGCATGAGTTGCAATGAAAGAAAACTCCTAATAGCCTGTTTGGATAACATCTCAGAAGTTACTTTTCGACTTCTGGAAGCTAAAAAGTCAGAAGTTAGTTTGGCAACACAATTTCAGAATGACTTCTAGAAGCAGAAAAGTTAGTAACTTTTTTCCCTGAAGCAAAACCTTTTTGCTTCTGACTTCTGAAATCGACTTCTGCGAAGTCAGAAGTGTTTGTGTATCCAAACAGGCTATAAGGCTGATCCAGCTTCCAGAAAGTTTCAAACTAAAGGGTTTTCTTGCAAACCTTCTGCCTCAGACGAACAATGCTCTCAGGCAAACCATATGTCAATGTAAGACCAATTTTGGAAACCAATGTATGAGTTACAAAGACTCTTAGCCAGAAATGGCATTGGCATACTTGCAGGCTGTGGAGCCCAGAAATGACTAAACTCATACCATACAATGCACCACCAAATTACAAAAATGTCCCCAAGTCTCAAAGTCAAAAAGGAGGTTCTTTACCGTCCGTCCGTCCATCATCCTTGGGACCACTACTATCAGATAACTTAAGTAGTAGGATCAATGTGTACCGAAACATCAATACAACGTTGATATACAGAATAATTTACCCACAGTTTCCATATCAGTGCCCGCCTTTGCTTTTACAGTCTGATTCTCAGGTCTAAACAAAACAAATGAAATCAAACCCTAATTCTGAATGTTCATTTGGTCCTCTTAAGCTGGACTATGTCTTCGATTTCTCATACTGGTAAGTTTTTTAGGGTTTAATTGGTATTTGTAATTTTGCATTTTGGTGCTGAAATTGTTCCTTGTTATAATTAGGGTTTATGTGTTTTCCAAGTTCAATATGAACATTAGCTTCTTCTGTGATTTGTGCGTTTCAGATTCAGGTTTTTTGTTGAGGTTTCTAGGGGTTAATTAGTTAATTGTTCACTAAATGTCTCTCTGATTTGTCACATTGTTGTGTTATTTGGAAAGATTTGTTCAATTCGATGTTATGGGTATGCAATTGTGATGCTGAAATATTATGTAACTATGTTTTTAATAGGGATTTCGAATGATAATGAAAAGCAAAGTTTCCTGTGCTTCCTGGATTTGAAACGTGGAGTGGTTTGAACATTTCATCTGATCATTATATGGAACCTTCAGTAGAGGTTTTGGCTGACAAGGAGAAGGCTGATCCTCGGTTTTGTAGCCGAGTTCAAAATTTCACGGTTGGAAGGTTTGGTTATGCTTTTGTTAGGTGGTTGAATTTGGATCAGATTGTCAGGTTTGATAGGCACGATATTGTGGTGTATGAAGATGAAAGGGACAAGCCCAAAGTTGGCGAGGATCCCCCAATTGGTCCTATTGGAAGTGTTCTATCACATTCTCTTCCTGCGCACCTAGGGCTTGATCCAATCAAAATGCAAGAAATGAAGATGTTGATGTTTCCAATGGAGGAAGAGGATGTGGAAGATATCGATGAGCCATTTTCGCACGTACGAGAAACAGTCTTTTGGTAACAAGTATGTACAGCCCACAGTACGGCATTCTGCGAGAAAAATGGGTCAGAGGATTAGTCCCCCCACTGTCCGGAGAACCCCACAAGCTTTGCTGGAATACCATAAATACACCACACCCTCAGTCCCTCCTGGAACCATTCTCATGACCTCCCCAAAAAAAGGCATGCCACTTAGGGCGGCAAAAGTGGATGGCTTCAAACTTGATCTGAAGTATGCAACTTCTGTAGCAAAAAGCCAGTCCAGCAATGTTGTTGATGCTGCACTGTTTATGCGGTAACACTGTAGGTAAAGTTGGTTCAGGCAGGGACATATCTTTTGTACTTCATATAGAAAGAGTTGCCCTTGACAGTAGTCAGGGATGAAAGTAGTAAAGTGAGAAAGGAGGTAATTGATTTCTGTTTCACATCTCCTTCATATCTTCACAAGTCGATAGATCATAAAACAACAGAAGTTGAAGAGGGTTCCTCTAAAATTAAGCTCCGGAAAATTGTGTTGAATCGATTAATGCTTCAATTGATTTGCCGGGGCCGTATTGGGATTGTTGAGAAGCAGCTTGATGTTCCCGGATTATCTTCTTCTGCACGTACTATTCTAATACACCAAGTTATGATCTGGGAATCGATAAAGGTTCCATTTTCAGCCAGGGAGGCTAGTGGATGTTTGCAGCCCATAGATCTGGATGACGAAGAAGACATGATGCATGACAAGGATGGTTGTCTGGATATTGACCTAGAAGCACTCCCTTATGTGCGGAGGGCAGAGTTCGGTTACTGGTTGCAAGAGAGTGTTTCCTGCCGTGTGCAAGATGAAATTAGTTACTTGAATGATTCAAATTATCTACAGCAAATATTGTTACACCTGACTGGCAAACAGCTG
>JAJJMA010215143.1:0-17099 GCA_023529015.1 Papaver nudicaule | reverse complement strand
ACTGTATTACCTTTCTTGAATTCATCACAATCAGGAGAAGAAACGAGATAATGTAAATTCAATCGGTCCTCCGTCCAGAAGATATTTACGCCTTGGTTAGGGTATTCAATCCTAAATTTATGCTTCATTTTCAAATTTTACGCCCCAAATTCTTTTTTTACGGTTTGGTTTGGCTATTTACGTCTCTGTTTTTTGTGAGTAAACTCCACTTTTTTTACGCCCAAAATTATTTTTTACGCCCCAATTTTAGATATGGGGTTTTGTATTTTTTTTTTATGAGTAACCCTATTTTGTTTTTGTACTGCAGTCCCAAAGAAAACCTGCAGTCCCAAAAACAACGCATAATTTTATAGTGCGCGCAATTGGCTCTGGACCTCTGGTTCACCAAGCATATAGCCAAAGTTCATTACCGGATTTAATCAACTTATTTGCGTTCTGAAATAAACATTAATCGAGATGATATGGTGGTGGATTTTTGATAGTACACGTAAGGATCTCCTAAAATGCAAAATGGAGTATCTATAGCCTTGTAGAGATAATGTATGAATGGTCTACAATGCTAGAGAGCATGGCCATTATCTCTTGTGATATG
This sequence comes from Papaver nudicaule, assembly GCA_023529015.1. NCBI lineage: Eukaryota > Viridiplantae > Streptophyta > Magnoliopsida > Ranunculales > Papaveraceae > Papaver > Papaver nudicaule. The sequence continues at coordinate 16,507 of JAJJMA010215143.1, read as the reverse complement.
ATTCCTCCAGTACCTGAATCATGAAGGGCACTCATGGAGTCTGTACATGAATGAAAGGTAAAGTCCTTTGTTCTTTTCTTGTTATTTCAGTATCTTTTTTTGTCACTCACTTGTCAGCAAAAAAAAAAGAAAGAGAAGAAGACACCATACTAGTAGCTCCAATTTGATGTGATGTGATATGATACTGCTACTGGATTCACTAACATACACACATATTTGAGGACCACCAGTCCACCACAGTATAGGAAGTCGGGTATGAAAAATATCTTGAAACATTTGTACACCAATTATAACGTATAAAAAATGTTACTAGTTTTTAATGAATCAACTGAACTGCAAGTAGCTCGGAATTTAACTGCAGCTCGTCAATCTGTAAACGGAAAATGTATTTATTTTTCCTTTCTAGGCTTCTAGCTAACAAGAAAAACAAAGCTGACATATACATGTTCAAATAACAGTGCGTACTACCAAATAGTTAGTACTAATGCGAAACCTAGATCATTAGTGTACTTTGATTTGGATACTGCTGGTAGCTTTCAAAAGCAGAGGATAGGGTTTTTTTCGTTCCTTTTCTTTTCATTAATGGAGCTAGCTTTTTATTAATATTTTCAAAAAGTGAAGAAACAGAAACGTTTGGGCTTTGTTCTGTGTGGTCAGTTTAAACATGGTGGTGGTCGCATCAAAAGAAAGTTTAAACAAAGAATATATTCCATTGAGCTAGCTCTGGACTGTAGGTTGTTTCTCAAATGTGGTACCACAATGCTCTAACTATTTGTATAGATATTTTGAGAGAGGTTTCAGTATACCACAAATTCACTGGTAAGTGGTAACTGCATAAGAGGTATTTGATCTGAAGTCTGAACATGGATTCTCCTTTTTGCCATAGATCGGTGGCTTAAAGTAGATATGTCTAGGCAGTCACAGTGCAAGCCCCTATGGATCCGGTGCTAAAAGTAAATGGGAATATGCAGTCACCAAATGTTAACCTGTAATGCGGCCACCTATGAACATGGTTAAATTTGACAACCATTGAAGCTAATAAAAATGGTGGATCCTACGAGCAAATCTATAAGTATAGTGGTAAATATCTGAGATATAATCTGAAGTGCAATGCAAAGAGACACAGGCAGGAGATGTACCAAGTTACGCCACTTACTTTTATGCTTAATTTCAAGTATTGTTTAGTAGATGCCAGCCATCTCCATCGCCCCAAACCACTTTATCATGAGTTTCATTTCCATTCCTCGTAAAAGATAGTCTGAAATTGAGACAGGAACCAGGGAAAATACAAAGCAATCCAAAACCTCAAATTGGTTAAAAAAATGGAATGCATAATTTGAGCATTGAAGGTTATCAAATCTGCACCCATCAAGTACACAAATACGTTCATGCAAGTTGATACAATCGATTATCAGCACTAATTTAAGCATTGAAGGTTCTTCCATACCAACTATACCAAAGTCTAACTCTAGCCTATCACTCCAGTTGGATGGAGATTGTACAGGCACCTATCACTCCAGCCTCTCGTTTGCAACTCAGGCCATATATGTATAATTAATTGTGAATGACTAAAATTGAGTGATACCAAATGATCAGTAGGCTCGCCTTAGCATGTCATCAAATAGATCAGGAACGGGAAAAATCCCATATATAATGAACAATAATCTCTTTGCCATCTCGTCAAATTCATTCAATAGGCTTGCATCCAACAATGATTTACTACATTCAAAATATGGCTTGCAGTAGATCAAGCATAGATGCATGTGAATAATTGTAAGAAAAAGTGGCGTTCATCGAAAGAAAAGGAAGAAACAATCAAGTCAAGTAATGCATCATACATACAAATGTTTGTATAACCAAATTTTCAACTATTACGTATTAGCACTAACCTCTTATTGCAAGGTTGATTGAAGATCCATAATCCATTAGTAAAACTGCACCCAAAGCAATACATATACTAGGTACCATGCTAATTCATAATAGGATGTAGGATGCATCTGAAAATAACGTGGACAAACCGAATAAAAGAGTGAACCTGGTGTGCGTTAAGCAAAACCACTTCCATGCCACCGAAATCTTCAAAAGAATTAGATATCGTAGACTGAGACCATTGACCTGCACCAAAATTTGATTTCTGGACTGCAACAACACATTCACCAATCCAATCAATAATAAGAGGTTACTAAGGGATCAGTAATTAGTACTTGGTCATCTTATCTACTTTAAAATTAAGCTAATTTGTAGTCTGCTATCATGATTTTTAATGAAGAAAAAGAAGAGAGGTCGTCCATCGATGATAAAAACATGTCATACAATTTTGTGTATAATTAAGGATGCCATCATATATATTGATCGAGTTGAACAAGCTCAAAGAAATTCTGGTGGGCCAAAGATGATCCCAAACATGCCATACCCAGGATTGTATCATACTAATCTTTACATCAACATCTTAATTTTACTCTGTCGTGGGTGTGATGTCGACATGACAATCAGGGACGTAATGATCTCCTTAACCATGTCATCACCAATTGACATTCCACAATGTTTCAATACAAAGTCTTCCAAATCTTCTGTATGGAGCATAGTTATAAGCCTTGCAACTTTATCCTTCAAAATATATGCACACAGTCCCATCAACACGGTGTTTATCAATGTACCAATCGTTTATACATGCAACTTCATGCGTCAAACCTCAGCATTCAATTCAAATCCAAACCAATCAAAAAATCAAGTGTTTTGGTCAAGTCACCCACATGTATTCAATAGTGACAACATTTAAATTGATGAAAACGTCACCAATTTGAAGCTGGGATGATTTTTCTTAATTTGTATTTATTGGCTCAGGATCCAGGCTCGCGCATACTGAGGAACAGTACTAACAAATGCCTATTCTTAGAATATGATAACTATGAAGTTAGAAGGAAACACTACCTAGAAGTCCACATCGTTGAAGCCCGTGACAGCTTTCTCTGTGTAAACCCAAGTTAGCAGACTCAGTTAGCATCAGCATTCCAAAGAAGAACAAAATGATTTTTGATTTATCGAAAAGCAAGTCATATATCTTTCTCATCATCCTTGTCAACCCATTTACCCCAGTCCACTTTGAGGAACACAAGAAGTTTCCCTCCTGTGTAAGTGGCCTATTCACACACATTTTATATTTTATTTAGGGAAGAAATAAAAACAAAAAAGAGCACATCTATGCAGCTCCCCCCAACAGAGCTAAAGATTTAGTTTGCTTTTGATCATGCAATGTTGTAATCTCAAGCTGGGGAATTCATCCCTATACGACCAAATTGGTGGCCAGCCAACAACTGGTGCAGGAACAGTCCCGATTATTGCATTTAGCAACACAGCAACAATTAAGAAAACCCACAGTAGAAAATCAGTACACAACCAAAATCCTCAAAATCTTGAAACCAACATAAAGCAGGAGTGCAAAAGAAACGATTTTCAGTTTTGATAAATGAAAGAGCTTTGATAAGTGAAAAGAAGATAAAACCTTACAAAAAGAAAAACTATAAAGAACAAATGAAGTACTTTTTATGACAACAATGTCATTTGTAGCTGCAATTATAGCAGGAACTACAACCAAATCCAAATCAACCCTAGTCACTCTAACTAATCTGAAATTACCCTGGCACTCTGATTTCTTGTAAACCTTATTGTGTGCTCGGAGTTGTACTATATTAACCCCACACAATATTCGCTGCACATATATACACTCTATCATTTTCCTCCCAAAATATATGTCATTAACTTCTGTTGTTCTGCATTTCAAAACTAAGATGTAAACACCAATTAAAAAAGCTTTCAATCATTTAATTTATTCCTAATTCCTTAATGATGGCAATTCAAAAACCGGTCCATCTTACTAAAGGAATGATTAAATCAGTACCATTATGCAACTAACATTAACATTAGTGATCAATTTGTTTGTGGATAAATGCAAGACTAGAGATATGAAAATCCAGACGGCAGATATACAAACCCGGTTTATGAAGGGGGGAAATGGCAAATAAAAACAACCTTCATACCTGTTAACTTCCTGCTGGATGACTCCTTGTTGAAAATTCTGCAACTTGGAGCCTGTGTAAAAACTTTCTGAGACAGCAGACCCAAAATGAGATTTTCAACACAACGAAGAGAGCAAAACAAGATTGAAGTCCATACAGATAAATCTTGACTGCTCTAGCCAAAAGCCTCAGTAAACAAGGCACTTTACAGATCCAGTTGAGACTGTTTTCAGACACGGTGCAAATATTAGACTCTTAGACCGGTGCTCAAACCTTTGCTGGAGATCCATTCTTCAGTCGCTACGAAAGAGTGTTCACATGTTTTTTTTTGAAGAGATTCGTCTATTGAACTCGGAGGAGCGCTTCTACTGCAACATATTTCGATAGGCTCTGATTGATCTTCCTAGCAAATGAACAGCTGCTCCACTAAACCATGTGAACAGCTGCTCCACTAAACCATGGTTCTGGTTTCAAAGAAAGCGTGAATACTAATCTTTTAGAGGGGCTTGCATAAGGAGTGAACCAAAGGATAAGGAAGTACTTTAAGACTTTGTCCTATTGTTGCAGTGATGTAGAATTAAGAATAATGTTCTCTTTTTATAATGTTGACATTCCAGATTTCATTGAATAATATCAAAGGGATACATTTTGAGGAATGTGATCATTACAGAAAGAGAATATCATTTCAACTCCTGGGTTTTGATGTTTGTTCAGAAATTCTTTTTTTGCAATCCATTCTTGTCTCCTTTTAAAGAACGCCATTTATGTACCATCCCATCAAACAAATTAGTTGTCTTGAGTCTCCTGTGAACTCAAAACAATGGATCTAAATTAAGAAAATGTCAACAATTACAAACTAAATTCAAGAGGAAACAACTAAAGAAAATTCACAAGACAACTGAATTTACCGAATGAAACTGCAACAGTCTTAATATAAATTTCAAATTAATTAGTAACTTCAAGTTAATGGACTTTCTTCCGGGAGTAAATTGATGTCATTGTGTTGCATATTGAGTGTTTCCTAATCATAATCTCTCCGTGGAAAATTGTGGTCCGTCAGTCAACAAAGAAATATGATGATATATTGATATTATAAAGGATAGTAAAAGGAATTCCTAACAAGGCAAAACTAATACACATGGTAATTGTCTGATGAATTAACAGGCAACATAAGAGACCATTGAAAAAAAAAGATACACATACAGCAAAGGAATAGGAATATGAATACCCAATAATCATTTATAGTACAAAAACATTTACAACCCAAAATTGACTCTAAAAATCGAATTTGTTTATGAATTTATAGTTTTTAACCTCGTAACCATGAGAGTAGTGTTTCAAAAAAAACTTCTGTGGTTTTCAAAAGATGACCAAGAAAATCTAGGTCAAAACTTATCAAACAGTCAGGCATAAAATGAGACCATACACATCATTAATACAGACCCAAAGAAAACATTTCTGCCATTAGTTACTTTTAGGCATGTCGACAAACAATTTGCGTGCTACAATAGTTAGTTTACTTAAGGCCAAACCCAAATCAATGTTTTTTTTTTTAAATCCGTACTAAATCTAATCTACCTGCTTATATTCCTAAAGGATTTATGGGCAAACATCAGGAATTATCCATGTTAGATTCTTATGAAAAGGAGGCAACTTAAGAAAATTCATTAAAAAAAAAAAAAAAAAAAAAATACAATGATTTAGGGTATAGAAAGACACTAAACCTTCGATCCAGCAACAACTTCTAGCATTAGAGAGATTGGATTTCCCAAAATGTATTCCTTTTGGCTTTCCATTTTTTGAGTTTTCACGTGAAAGAAATGAAAGTTTTTTCACTTGTAAAGTTTGCCTGGTTTTATCCTCCTTCAAAACAGAAGTGATAAACCCACCACGGGTTGACACAACGTTTTTCCCGTAAACTGAAAATGTGAGAGAGCAAAAGAATCTTCACGGTTTTTGCTCTGCATAACCGTTTTTTCTTCTTCTGAATCCTTCTGTATCAAATCTCCTAAAATCTTTGATCCTCAAATATTGTAATCCAAATCTTTTTGGATATCTTCCAAATAGATTTGGATACAATAGTATATATTGTATATTAGTATCTAGAATAAAAGAATAATCCTTTTGGATTTGTAAGGTTTGTTCATGGTTTGTTTATATAGCCTGCAAGGTATTGATTTTGATTGCATCAATCGCTTCAAATGGATAATTGAAGACGATCTACTCTGGAAGGACGTGTATCTGCGTGAAGATGGATGGCTACCGGTTTTGATCGTATTGATGATGTACTGTGCATTTTACTCCCTTTCTATGGGAGATTTTTATCTTATTGAAGAAGAAGACAACACATTCAAATGGCATAATCATAATTCAAATGCCATCCTCCTAATTTCATCAAGATCTTATGTGGAAATCATGAAGTTGGTACCCATGTTATGTTGCAATATTGTTAGTTTTGTGATGCATGGTGTATGTAATTTATCATGTTTTTCATCTTTGATTTATTTGATCCTGATGTATGCATTCATTTATCAATCTGCCATTATTAATGGCAATGTATTAACTCTAACCTCAATTTTAATGAGGTGTTTGAAATAAAATTTGGGGCAGTAGCCCCTGGTTCCTTCAAAAAAAAGAAAATGTGAGAGAGAAATGGTAGGTCCCACGGACCCGCCACCCCTAGAAAGCGGTGTACAACCCGCGGTGTACAAAATCATTTTTGCCTTCAAAACCCTATCACCCTCTCACTCTCACTCTCACATGACATGTCGGACATGTTGCCTCTAAATTTGTAGGGTCCCATATTTTAAACCTGACAAATTTGGGGGCGAGCCCAAATTTAATAGGGGCGAAGGCGAATCCAAAATAGGGTTACAATGAAGTAATCTCAAAAACCCCTTATACACCATAATTAGGATTAGAGATTGTAATTGGGATTAGCTAATAAATATTTGATTATCAAAAATATTAGTTTGTTAATTAGAAAATCATCTTAAGACTAGATAGTTAGCCATTATCACCACCACCACCTCCATTATAACCACCACCATCTCCATTTCCACCACCACCGCCGCCTCCAATTCCACCCCCACCACCGCCACCATTTGTGTATGTGTTTTCGAAAATGTTCAAACATGATCCTCAAAGCTCAAAACAGTTATGGAAAGACTCACTTCAATGTTAAATTCGTCGAAAATCAACTCAACCCAATTGCTTTGTACCCAGAATCGTCAAAGAATGACATATAAATGTGACGATTCACGAGAACTCGTCAAGATAATAAGATGGTCTATGACGACCCTGCGTGTAGAGATGAACAATCGTCAAGGTTTTTACGGGGCCATGACGATTTAAGAAGTGGATACTGCCAAGAAAACAATTTAACTCGTCACACTATGTGATAAAATCTTGACGATTTAGCTTTGAGAAAAATCACCCCTCTCCAGAAAAACAAGTTAACTCGTCATACTATGTTATAAAATCTTGACGACTTAGCTTTGAGAAAAATCACCCCTCTGCCGAAAAAACAAGATAAATCGTAATGGATTTTGCTTAACTTACATGACGACCAAGTGTTATTATGCTTAAATCGTCGTGGTTTACATCATGACCATGACGAGATTAGGTGTATTAACAGCTGTTTGGAAACAGGTTGTCGGAATCGTCGTGGTTTGAACCATGACGAATTTCTAATTTTTTTTTTGAGTTTCCAAACAATTTAGACATGTAAACTAACACATATGAATCAATTAAAGTACGATTTACCATTGTCAGCAACGAACCGTAAAAAAAAAAACCATTGTCAACCTAGGAAACGAAAAATGTATCAAACACACCAAACCGACATAATATTCTTTCACCTACTAAAACCAAAGTGCGAAACGAAAAAACTAAACCATATCATTGTTGCCCCCATCGGCTTCACCTTCACCTTCACCTTCACCTTCACCACGACCACGACCACGACCACGCCCACGGCCACGACCACGACCTCGTCTAGAAGTTTCTCCTGTCTCTTGAGTCTCTTGAGTGTCACTGGTTTCAATATGACGACTCTTCGTGTTGCGTCGTAATTCCTCAAACATGTGCTCCGCCTCAGGCATATTGATGTGCCTAATGTGTTGATTATGTTGGTTCAGTTCAGCTTCGGTCAACCCCTTTCCGTTATCCGATCTCAAACACAACCAGTTGAGGACATCTTTCAACCGCTCCTTCTATTATCATTAAAAAAAAACATGAGTTAGATGTTTGAGTAATCTAAGTGTGAATCTTAAACAACTCAATTGCAAAATATATACTTACGCATAACTTGTACAACGAAGAATCATCATGGACGGTATTACGCCCACGTCCACCACGGCCACGAGGGAGTCTGACTTCCCCTTCCCCACGTATCACTTTGGCATGCGTGAATGCAAGGTACCAATGCATGTATTCTTTTGTGCTCTCATGTCCAAGCACCACCGGATCCCATAAAAGATATCCGTCTATCAAATTATCCATCCATGCATTCCAATGTTTGTAAGAGGGCTCTGGTTTGTAATTTACGACGATACGTCCAATGGTCAGCACCTGATTTATCACGATCCACTTTGAAGGCCCCATCACCTTTTTTGTCAAGTGGACGATCTTGAATATACCCGACTTGCCTCATTATTCGGCTCGGGTCGTACATTGTATGCCCAAGGGGGTGCCACAAAGGACCATTGTACATACAAATTGGTTCTCTTGGTGCCATTTTTCCCTCCTTCCTATGGTCCATGTAGGGGTCAAAAACTACCTCATGTGCCTCCATGCTGTCTAATCTTTGGCGAACGAAAAGGTACAAATTCTTATTTCCCTTCAGCTTATCCCCCGTGAACATGTACCTCTGGCCTCTTGGTTGATCTGGTTGCCATTGGCCTTTCTTTGCCAGATCAATCCACTTATCATTTGCTGCCATTAGTTTCGGAAAGAGTTCATAAATCCACACCTGTGAAGAGCATCAACTACACATAAACAACATGCCATATATATCTACGAACTTAAACCACCAAAAAATCATTTATTACCTGCAGCAGAGACGTGTTGCAATTGAATTGAGCAGTTTTATGCCGGGATACCTTTCTCAGCGCCGTGTTCACGTGTGATACTATGGTTGTTCCCCACGAGTACTGGTTCACCTCATCCAAGGGATGTAGTAGCTGGAGGTAGTTGGCGTTCACCCTGTTACCGGCAGACGAAGGGAATACACAAATAGCGAGGACATATAAGAGATAAGTCGCAGCAGCAGCCCTTACTTCACGATCTTCCATTGTAGCACCGTCATCTTTTTTCTTGGTCCCAGAATACTCCTCTCTCAACCTTACCAGATTGAACTCCCTCTTCGGTTTGCCATACTTGTCAAGCATAAACCATGAGTTCGCCTCGTCCTCACCCCACCCAAACAACTCTTCGCACAATTCACGAAGTCTCTGAAAAGTGAGTTGCTTTAGATAGCCTTCACTGGTTGACTTGCCATCAATTTTGACCTGGAAAGTATGATGAGCATCTTCAGGAGTGAGCCCCATCTCCCCGAACCCAAAGTGCATGGTGTCGGTCTCCGCATAATATATACCTCTCACAGAATGCTGATACTGTCTCGCTGTCATAGTTGATAACAGAGTTATCCACGATTGGCCTCAGACCGGAGTTGTCAACAATCTCTATGAACCTTTCACATTCACCTTCAAGCGGCCAGTTGGACATATTGTGGTACGCCGTTTGGTGCCTCAATAGTCTAGTGGCATTCGAATGATCCTATGAGATAGAAATTTATTACTAACAATCAACGTATTAGCTAAACGTATCTTAAATTATAAGCAAGGGACGGGTATATTACCATGGTAGCGTAGACTGTTTGAGCCCAAGAGGTTTTGTATCCGAAAAGAACCTCTCCACCATCAGCTGGTACCCCGTAAGGTCCGTGTTCTTTTGGTAGCATCAGAATCTCATCAGGAATGTGTGGTTCCTTCGCTTTAGCTTTCTTTTTGCGTTTGGGTTGGTCTTCACCTTGGGGGTCTTCACCTTGGACCTCATCATCATCATTAAGAATATCCTCATTATCATTAGGACTATCCTCATCATCCTCATCACCTTGGGGTACGTCATTAGGTTGTACCCCATCAACTCTGTATTCCTCATACTGCACTTGGAGCACGTCGAGAGGAATATCATCTTCAGCCCTCGGAACATTACCATCATCATCGAACTCCATAGGAGTAGGAACTGCATCAGGGTTTGGCTCACGGATCATCACGGGTCGCTGTCTGGTAGAACGAAGACTTGGTTTGGAACACGCGGGTGGCATTGGTCTTTTTCCCCTTTTGATCTTCTCCAACCTTAATACATACACAGAACAAATCAATTAACAAGTAAAATGACACAGTAAATCGTCATGGAAACAAAACAATATACGACGATTCTCATCAGAACAACCTAAATCGTCAAGGAATTTTAAAATGCACGACGAGTTCATTAAGCCCCATTCTAAATCGTCAAGGTAAAGCATTACGATTTACTCATAAAACTGGACAGAACCAAAATTTTCTATGTCCAAACTCGTCTTGCTTTGGGACACTATTGAGACGATTTCAAGAAACTCGTCAAGTTAATGTATAGTTACATGACGATTCAAGGCATGCAAAAATAAGAAATTTAATCTGATAGTGACTAACTCGTCAAGGAATTATGGAAAACCTCGACGATTCTTCTTAATTTTTTTCTGGGGACAATATTCAGACGATTTAGGGCAACTCGTCAAGGAAATATATTATTGTATGACGATTCTGTGCATGCAAAACTAGGAAACTACATCTGAAACTATGTAAATCGTCAAGCTTTTGTTCAACATCAAGACGATTGTTGTTGATTTTTTTGCTGAAACTGTAAAATCGTCGTGCTATTCTTCCATAGCTTGACGAGTTTTGATGCTGTAAATTCAATTGACGGTTTCTAACCTATCAAATCTATTCAAACTACATCCAAAACAATTGCAAAGGTGATTGGAGTAATTTACCTCTGCATTTCCGCCAAAGATTCTCCCTCCGGTTGTTCTTCGTCTTCTTCACGGTTGTTCCTTGATTTTTTCTTTTCTTTCTTCCTCTTGTAAGTAATTGTTGAATCATCTCCTTCTCCGTCGATAGCCATGAATTTAATTCGAAAGAATTTGAGAGTAGTAAGTAAGAATTCGAAAGAATGCGAATCGGGTTTGGTTTTGAAATTTTTTTTTTTTTTTTTTTTTGAGAAGTTATGAAGAAGGTGTGGGAAGTTAATGGAGGAGTAGGGGGAGTGGGAGTGATTTTTTTGTAACTGAAAATTGAGAGGGAGAATTAGTGGGTAGATAATTAGTGGTAATTATAATTTGTAACTGATTAGGATAGATTAATTGTAATTAGCCACCCCTTATAAACTGGGATAGGATATTTGAAGTAGTGATCGCCCCTATTAAATTTGGGCTCGCCCCCAAATTTGCCAAGATTTTAAACTTACGCCTTTCTCCCGTGATTTTTATTGGGTAAGAATCCGACGGTCAGTACTCTTAAAATAGAGGCGACACAGTGGATCATACCACCCAATCAACAAGTCATTAGGTAGATATGATGGATGGTCAAAGATGAAACAAGCTGTCAAGAAGATATATGTCACCTCACCTCACTTGTCAGAGAAAGACAAGGTTGTGAGGAGGCATCGCCTCAACATTGAATGAAGTTGTGGATAGGGGGCATGTGGTACAATTTGTATGGACTTGTGAAGCAGTTGAATGCACCCAAAGAGGAGATAGACCATCAATATTTGATCCACTAAGAGCAACAACAATCATGGTGCTATAAACCCAAACACCAAAAGCCAAATTTGAGTATACAGATGGGATTTGGTGCGAAAAACCACAACCATCACGTTATACCCATTCTGAAACGTGATTTTAATTCTGGCGCAAAATAAGACGTGACTGTTTTTCACGTTAATTGGATGAACGTGAATTAAATTTACGTAAGGTAAAACGTTGATTTAAATAACGTTGGTCACTAAACGTGATTATAAACGGAAATTTATTTCACGTTTCCTAGTACACGTGATATTTATCTGTGTTACTTTCAAAGTGTTTATTAATCACGTTTCAGTCTTACATTATTAACAATCATGTTTTTCTCTTAGGTTATATCGAACCCAAACCCACACCATTGTCCAAAAACTAAAGCGGCCGTTCATGTTCTTAATCAGACAGCCTAAATTTCCCAATTCCCTCATAAATTTTGCACCGAAAATTTCCAGTTGAGATTACAATCATCCACCGCTGGTAATACTCTCTACAATTTAAATCAAACGACAAATACCTGCAAAAACTATTCAAAACAGCATAAAGAAAGGTACAAAACTAACTAATTCATAACAAAACGACAAAAATACCTGCAAAAACTATTCCTAAGGGTAGAAAGATAAGCAGACAACTAAACAAACAATGATAAGGAGAGAAAGCAAGTGAAATGGTCGTGTGTAAGTAAATGTGTTTTTTAATGACGTTTCAATGAGAACGTGAATAAAAATAACGTTCTATAAACGTGAAGTAAATTTACGTTAACATCTAACGCAATATTATATAACGTTTGCACATTCGGCGTGATTTAAAATCACGTGTGTGATACGGGTTTTTAATTCACGTTTCTTCTTCCCGTTAGATAATTTCACGTTTCTCTTCCAGACGATTAATTGATTTACGTTTTTCGTTGTTCAGTGAATTTTAATTACGTTTTGTAACTAACGTGATGTATAATCACGTCCCACCATCTCCACACCAAACCCATTCGCTACACTATATTTGGTGTGAAAAAGCTCTAAATTTGGGTTTTCTGTGATAGTGCAACCATGATTGCCGATGGGCTATCCCATATTTGGTGTTATAGCACCATGATTGCATTTGCTCTAAGAAATATGAAAGTTGTCAAGCATTCCAACTCTATCCTATGAATACGACGCCCAATCCTTGAAGAAGTTGTGGGATGATTTGCATATGAAGGAGATAAAAAGAATTAACTAAATAATTGTAGACATTTGTCTTTCATCATACTTAAAGAGATCGAACTAACTCGACTCAATTGTGACCTCATTCTAACAGGGAAACTCATACTCAATAGCCCATGGAGGTTGGTTATTGTTAGGCTTAGTCTAATGGGAGTGATATTTATAATTATACTTCTACATCCACGTCAGCTAGCAACCCTTACTGGTCTTGGCTCAATCATAGTTGCAATTATATTCTGTTGAATGGAAGAGCGTCGAGGCGAGGAATGGTTCAACGCTACAGAATATATGGATCTGCGATGAACCATGAGCGTTTGATCGGTCTTCCAGTTGACTTGTGCTCAATGGTTCAACGCAATACAATTTCCACTAAAACTCGCGCATGAGCTCAGACAACCCATTTTCCCTTCTTCCTTATTCTTCCTTTTCTCCCCCCCTTTCAAACCGAATTTGCATGATCCATATCTCCACATCCAGAAATTTTTGTTCAAATTCCTTAAAAGGGGTTGTAGTAGACTTCTTGGGAATCCATTGATGCTAATTTTATCGATTTTCATCCACAAAATCGTCCAAGGTTAGCATTACAAATTTTAGGTTTTTTTTCGTTTTTGATTTTAATGATCTTTTATGGAAATTCATGATTGATATGATGTTTAACAATGATATTGAGTTTGAAAATTCATGTTATGATTGATATATGCAAGTTTGAAGATTCATGTTGAGATTGAAATTGAATTTTAGACATGTTTTTGTGTTTATTTAGGTTAAAATAACATTGTAGAGAACAATTGAGTTAGTGATGAATTGAGTTATTTAGTTGGTGATTGAAATGCATAGAACTAGTTGTATTCATTGAAATTATTGAAATTGAGTGTTCATTTGATTTATTTATTTTTATATGTATTGATTGTAGTTTAGATTCATGGAAAACATAACTTAGATGTGTTTGACACGGTATCCTCAAGATATTGGCCTGATAACCATGCATGCAAGGATGATGTCACTACACCACGAAAATACAATGTTAGAAGTAGTTTGCATATGGTCGAAACGTTTTACAACATTGTAGTAAAAGACAATCCTGTAGCAAAAGAGTTATGTGATACCTGTGGGTTTTCTATTGTTTTTGCTTTGATTTCGCTAATGGGGATAGAGGTTTAGTGGATAGCTGAGAGATGGTGGGTGAAAACTAGAAGTTTTCATTTCAAGGAGTCTGAGGTTGGCTTAACACCGGTAGACTGGTATATGTTAACGGGTATTCCAAATGGTAACTCAAGAAAACTTCAGGTAGAACTTCCCCGTACCATGAGTGTTCTAACCTATGCTGCTATGGATGAAGTATATTTCCAGGGAGTGAAAGAGGTGAATGCACGTGAAAATGACCCAGCGAATAATGAGAAAGTTGCCTCATGGAAGTCTAAGTATAGTTCCATATCCATCGGAGACTTGAGAAGATACATTGCAAGTAGAGAAGATGAGGACAATACTTAATGGGTAGAGGAGTTGACTTGAATGTTCTTTCTTTGGTGTATCGGTCATTTTCTTCTTGTGAATTGCAACACAAGAGTAGATAAACGTCGGGCTATATTGTTGCATGATTTAAAAGTAGTTGGGCAATATGATTGGGGTACAAGAGTAGATAAACGTTGGTTATATTGTTGTAAACCACGCAAGTCTATTGTATTGATAAGTTACTTTTTTTTTTTTACTCAAAAAAGGCTCTATATTGATGAAAAACAGTTCAAACACCAAGCTGGTGAGATGAAACTGGAACCATAAGTACAAAAGCAGCTAAAAAATACCGCTGAAAACAAGTAAAAAACCAGAAAAAAACCAGAAAAAAACTAATGCATTACAGCTTCCCAGTTAGCTATTATTGTAGACAAGCTATAACCCTCAAATATCTTTGTTCCAGTGCACCAGTTGTAAATTAGTACTTTCACACTGTCAATAATGTACTTCACCTCTTTATACTTGCCATTATACATTCTGCCAATAATGAGGAAAATTGGGTTGCTGAGGAGGAAAGAGGTAAGCGCAGTTCTTATTCAATAGATTCAATCGGTTCCGGTTCCTCTAATCAGCTAATTTCGCCTAAATCAGTTTCTAGGGTTTCTGATACACCTAATGGATCATAAAATAATATCATGGAACATTAGGGGTTTGGGAGATGATCTTAAAGTTACTGCAATTAGGAATGCAATTAGGCGAAATAAACCTGTAATTGTAACTATTCAGGAGACAAAGAAAGAATTTATTGATGATTCACTAGTCAGGTCAATTTGGGGCAATAATGGCTGTAATTTGGCCCTGGTGATTTGTACTTCACCACTACCTCTTTGTCAATAATGTACTTCACCTCTTTATACACTGTCAATAATGTCAATAATCTATTGATAAGTTACTCACACTTTACATATTCTTTTTGAAAATGAGGGGATACCAAGTACACCACCAACTTTTGAATTCGTTGATTAGATTGTTTGAACGATCTCACAAATAAAAATTCAAACAATAACCTGAGTTAAGATCTTTGTTCAAAAACCGAATCCCTAACAAGAAAAAGTTCTATCGTAGATCTCAAAGAGATGGATTCAATCGAAGGTTTAATCAACAAAACTTGCAATACTTTAATTATATCAACCAGAGATAATATAATGCGGAAGGTAAAATCAAAGCAAGCACCAGAAGTTTTGTTAACGAGGAAACTGCAACCAACGGAAAAAAACCCGGGACCTAGTCCAGATTTGAACACACGGAGTATCATGCAAATACAGACGCTAGCCTACTACCAAACTTCGGTCTGGAATGTATCGAGACTGAATTAACCCTCCAAGCAACTCATCTACCTTTATGCTCCTACGTCTCTTGGTTCCCGCAGAAACCTACGCACTTGATTCCCCTAGCTGATACACTTTTGTAGACCTAGGAGTTGCTCCACGATACTTCGTGAAGACTAGCGCTACCCTTGCTCTAACAAGACGCCTAGTTGTACTCGATTTATTTTTCAACAATGAATACAAAAGGTGATCTCCTTTAGACTTAAAGTCAAGGTTAATGGAAATCGATATATTAGCTAGGGCTTATTGATCTAGCCTAACTAGTTTTACCTCGTAACGCATGCCGCACTTGATACAAAACCTAATTCGTGAATTGCGTTATGGAACTTCTAGGACTTATAACACCTAGTGCAGTCGTACGAAGTTTCTATCAAAACCGTTGGTCTTTTAATAATTTAATGACCACAAGAATACAATCGACAATAGTCGTAGCCCACAGAAAAAGGCTTCGAGATGACGACCAACCTTTATGCAATGGTACACAATAATGTGTAGATGATACAAATGTATCCTTGCATAAGGTCATCTATTTATATTAATCATCAAGGGAGGGTTTGCTTAAAAATTAAGCAACCTGACTAGGGCTCAAGTAAGTTTTCGATTATAAAAATT
>JAJJMA010215141.1:0-15879 GCA_023529015.1 Papaver nudicaule | reverse complement strand
CCCAATTCAGTTTTCACGCCCCAATTCAGTTTTTACGCCTTGGTTTTGATTTTTACGGTTCACATTTTTGTGAGCACATTCCAAAATGTTTACGCCTTGGTTTGGTAGGCGTAAAACATTCTAGGGCAAAACTAGGGCATCTTTTACGCCTTGGTTTGGTAGGCGTAAAAGCTTTTACGCCTTACTTCATGAAGAATCACAAGACGTAAAAACTAGTTTACGCCTCGGTTTCGTATGAAATCCAAACCGTAAAACCAACTGGTGCGAAAAAAAACAGCCCCAAATCGATGATTCTAACCTAAAAAAACAATGAAAACATGATTGAAACTCCATATAAGATTATTACGATTAGCATTAGCTCGAATGCCACCTTGTCGGTCATTTTGCTCAACAAATTAAGTTCAGGATCTATTTCTTTTCCATACACAGATCCTAATTTGAGGGAGATCAGAAGTGGTTATGGTTTATCGTCACTGGTGTTGGCGGAGCTATTATCAGGGGTGGTGGCGGGGTGGTGGTGGCGTTGGTAGTGAAGGAGGAGAAGAACATGGTTGTTCGTTAGCCTATTTTATAAGGGTAAAATTGTCTATTTTATAAGGGGTTTTTGGTTTTGGGTTTTGATGACCCTATTTTGTCACCCTGTTTTGTCACCCTATTTTGATGACCCTATTTTGTCACCCTATTTTGTCACCCTTTAAACCGGAAGTGTGGCCAGCTCAATTAGCTGAGGCCTACCCTGTTAGTGTTTATGGAGAAGGTTTTTTTTGCTGATCTTTTTTTTGGGATGTGGTGATTAAATGGGGGATTGTGGTCCTCAGAAAATCGTCACAGTAAAAAGTAAATACAATAACGACTTCACTAAGTCGCCATAGTAAAAGGCAAAAATAATGACGACTTTCTGAGGACCACAGTCTCCATTTAAACACCACAGTCCCCAAAATAACTAGTTTTTTTTTTCTTTTTTCTTTTTTCTTTTTTGTACTACGAAAGGTTAAAACCTCAATGTCCCGTAGGTTCTTTTGCTAAGTCATACAACTTTTGTGCTACATGCTTAGATAGAGCATGAGCTACATGATCGGCATCCCTATATGCTAAGTGCACTGCCAGTTATTAAAACTTGATAATAGAAATAAACAATCCTCAACTAAGTTTCTAGTTGTCCATTTGATTACAGAAAAAATTCCCTTGAAAAGTAGTGATGACATTTTGTGCATCTCCTTCTAGATGTATATTGTGCAGTCCCTTCATTTTAGCCCAAAGTGCTACTTTCCGAAGTGTTTTAGCTTCCACTTGTTCACTTTTGATGCCTTTTGCAGGGGCACCATCGCAATCCATCGCATTCACCTGCATATTTATGCAGAATTAGTGTAGGAGCATAGACTCATCGAGCTACGTGTCAGCATCTGAGAGAAGAAGTGAATAACACGGCCAAGGTCCGAAGCACGGAAGAGTTGAAGTCACACCAAATAGTTGTAAGACGTCTAATCGAATAACCAAGAGCGTATACATGTAAAGAAGGAAGAGAATCGAAGTCACATCAAATAGTTGTATGACGTTTAATCGAATAACCAAGACCGTACACGTGTAAAGAAGGGACCTCGAGTCAATGAAAGAGATAACGAAGAAAAAGTTGTAGTTGGACCATTAATAGTTGTCAGAGCGAAAAAAAGATTGACAGACTGTGACAAAGGAAACACTTCGATATATAAAATCATCGAAAATAAATGTTACTCCAAAGATCTAAATTCCACCAGAGACCCAGCCATATACGAAGAAAAGAGCAATCGAAGAAGGAATCTTTGCTCGAAGACTCATGTCAGACTGATACACCCCCCGATACTATGAAAACTTCGATGAAAGAACTGACTTACTCGACAAAGTCTGACAGCCACGATTGCATATCATGTCTTATTAGTTGTATCCAACTATGCATTTCGCTCTATATAAAGCGAGCTTAAATTCATTTGTAACGATTGGATTTTTGATAAGTCTTGGGTACTTTTGAGTGATATTTGGTTTTGCGATGAAGCACTAATATCCTCAGTCCTTAAGCACACATCATGTTTAGTGTAATCACTCAGAGAATTTGCATTCCATTGATAATAATACAAGGTCCAGTTCATATTTATCCTACTAACTGTTCTTTGTGTTGAACTTAATCTTTTTTTACTGCTTATAATCGATCTATCACAATTGTCCTTAGACTAGGATTTATCGATGGCTGTGAGGTATAGAATATCTACGCAGATTTTATACCTCTACAGTCTGGCGCTAGAACCACGGTTTGATTAAAGGACTTCGGTAAAACACCTCATTAACCTTATGTTTCTAAAGATTTCGAGTTTAAGATAACTAAAGAAGAACGAGCATATCATCATATTTATAGATCGAAGTTTCTAAGGAATTCAAGCTTGGGAAAACAAAAATCTACTCAAGATCCAAAAATGTTTTAAGGGTTTCAAACTCAAAATTTTATAAAAGCAAAACTAGTTGTTGTTTGATTAAAACCTTTTGGGAAAATAGCTCTTAATCAAAGATTAGTAAAATACCGCTAAACACCCTTAGGGTTTTTCTTGGCTTGATTTGCTACAAAAAAAAATTAAAGGTCATTTCAGGATTTTCTTCAAAAAACTCTCGTAGATAAGTTAGGAGTTTTCCACGTACATATAGCCATTATTGGAAAGTTAGTTATAACTATATCACAGAATTCTCATTTTTTATATTAGATTAGAAATAATCTAGGGTTTTCAGAGAATATTCAGCACAACGGACACCAACATCATTTCGTCGGATATCTTAGGAACCTTATTGGATCGTACGATACACGAGAACACCCTAAAACTTCGCTTGTCAGAAACGGTTATGGCCACTAGCATATATGTCAGACCTTTAGATCATTGAGGCAGCCGCTCTGGACCTCACTTGTCTGTTACTTTTTGCAGGTCGTTTTCACGAACAATGGCATCGAAGACAAATCAACTATCAAAGCAGAGAGTGGGATCATCAAGACATTTCACAAGGCAGTCTGTTAGCAAGGAAGTATCACCAGATATCGGAGCAAGTACGGTTCAACATAAGGAACATGGAGAAGGATATGACATGTCTATCAAAGACCTGGGACCAGAGGGAAACGGTTATCCATACAAGCAGAAATGTTTATACTAATTTTCCCATATCATACAATAATTAGAATGAAGGTTAAGACAGTAAAACTTAGATCAAGATTGGCCTCAGTCATGCAACTCCTTGGATGTACTAATGAGAATGAGCGTTATCAACTAGGGTTACCTAGAGCTTAGAAGGTCGTACATCTTGATTTATTTTCTCATTGAATCCTCCATGAGATAAGTCAAATATGAGTTTGGTGGCTATGCCATAATTATGCAGCAAACCCTCTGATAAAGGTGTATCCTTCGGTTTAGGAACTTAGTTAATCTCAAGTTATTTAAGGGAAGAACCCTATTTAGGAAATAAATTCCAAATAGAGAAGGATTCTTTTAAGGAAGGAATCCTAGACAAGGTAGTATTCCTAAATAAGGAAATACTCCTAGACAAGGAAATATTCCTAGATAAGGAAATATATTCCTTAGAGGTTTGGGAAACCAAACCACTATAAATAACTAGACAAGGCATTCAATAGAGGTATGAAATCCTGGAAGACATCCTAGCAGAGGTGTAAGGTTTCATCCCACCTATTTGGGTGGTAGTGAGTTGGTTCAAGGTATCTCTTTGATGGGGGGTTCTATGTATCAATTAGAATGAACTACGTTTGGTTTGATTCCTTATAAAAGGATACGTAAGCAGCTAAGGTGCAACCGAAGGAACTCAGATTTCTCGTTTGAGAATCTAGTCAACACCATAGGCATCTAGTAAATCTAGAGAAGAAGTTTGTGAGGTAACCATCGTGTTGCAAAAGCAAGCTTAGTGAGATTGTGAGCGTGAAAGAGAGAATTGTAATAGTTTTCTTGTTCATAATCTAAAGAAGATAGTTTCTTCGAATTGGTTCTCGTGTTTTCCTATTTTCGTCTATTGTTATTTTGAATTCCGCCCTAATAACTCTAGTCACCAAAAGTAAGGAAATCAGACGTATCACCCTCGTTCCCGACGTTATCTATGCATAAAGTAACCTATCTAAGGAATTCATCGTAGTTTTGGGTTAAGTGATAGTCATAAATCGACGGGTCTCCATATGAATGAGATAGTACGACATACGAAATCTATCACTGCGATATTGAGTAATGCAGTTATATAACGAGATTCAGCACATCGTGTGCTTACGTCCTCGGGGAAATTGGACACTTTATTGATATGATCCTTCCTTACATAAATATTTGGTGGACTATGAGACTGTGAAAGTATAAGAACTTTGTCTTTCCTAAATTCCTCGACCCCTTTATCCAGTGTGGAGTGGGGTATTTATAGTAGATTTTTGAGATATCTTCTCTTTGCTACACATAGTTTCTTCTATTATTTGACGATCTTCGTTGACAGCTGGTCTTCTTGCACCGCCTTGGTTGTCCATTCCTTGGTTGACACCTCTTTGGTGAGGTTTATTTTCGTTGTCTGGCTTCTTTAATGTTTTGGATATGTTAGTTCTTATTCCTTCGGTTGTTCCTCACCGCTTGTATATCCACTCGGTGATCGACACGTTCTCCCATCCTTCTGTCACGGTATAAAGTATGGAGGTGACAATTTTAACACGCGTCCACCATGCTCAGGCCTATCTAGACTAGGCGCATCATGACCTTCGGTTTTCATCACTCCTCGTGATGAAAGAAAACGCATGGAGGATGGATTCGATACTCCGTCTTGAGGCGTAGGAATACTGAGGGGAAATCTTACGCAAGCACATGTACTCCCCTACGTAAGCAGATGCCCGTTACTGTCTTACGCAAGAGTTGTCTCACAACCCGTCGCGAGGACTATCGCTACCCGACCTCCAATCGGATGATTACAACCTTATGGACAACAACCAAATAGCGGCAGGTTAAATCGCTAGATGATAACCTTGGCAACTAACAGATATTTCACCGAAGTCTTTTCACACCAAGAGCGAAGTTATTAAGTTTACTTAGGCAATAAACACCTCGAGATATCGATCAACGTTTCAAAACCTAAACTCCCGAAAGAGCAACCTTGTCATCCCAGTTGGAATCAAGCAGATAGTTGTAGCAAGTACGAAATGATATGACCGTGAAGAACGATGTACCTGCAAAGAACAAATCCAATAACAGCGATCTTGATTCCACTCAATATCTATAGTTTAGGCACACAAACCGAAAGCGCCTTGCTGACAAATTCAGGTTAATAGATAAAGAGTATATTCTAATCACAACGATCTTGAGTGGCCTTATATCAGAAGAGAAGGACCTTAGAATAAACCAGATCGTTAGGTTTGATAGACGTGATAGAACAGAACACAAGTAAAATACAAAGAAGACTAGTAAACATAAACTAGTTTCCCGTAAGAGGTACTTCTAGGCTTCTCGATCCCGAGAGAAGACTTTCACGTAATTCTAGACCGGAGCAAAAGCTCAAAGGTAACTGAAAAGAAAAGCGACAACACAAGCTTACAATTCCGAAGAAGAGCTTGGCCAAGGGGATTAAAGCTTTCAATAGAGATACCACTCCTATTTATATTGACTAAGTCTTTAGCTTTGAAATGAGGCAAAGTTAATTTCGGAAATTCCATAAAGCACATTTACATAATAGTTCTGAAATTCCCCATTTAGTTTCATAGCATTTAATGAGAACTAATATTCTAGCATTTTACATTTAAGAAAAATATATTTTCGAAACATGTTTAGCCAAGAGCAATCAAAGCAAATAATATCTTAAGGTATATTTGGATATTTCTTTTTAATTCGAAATATGGTGCTTACCAAATATGATCCCTGGGAAAGATCTCAATTCGAAAACGTGTCCTTAGTTTCGAAAATCTCCTTAGAAATTACTACTTCCAAATGTCGTCACCAGCTTTATAATGTCGACATTACTTCCTTGGAATTGCTGAGCTAACCAGACGAACCTAGGTGGAAGTGGGATCTGGTCCAACGTGGTTCAACGTTCCGCATAAACGCATCATAAAAACGTGGACAAAGCCTTGTGTGTTAAGCTTAAGTGAACACAATGGTTCAGACGTTCCGAATCACGCAAATAGATATACCATTGGAAGTACGGTGCGAGATTCCACGAGTAACTAGCAAAGACGTTAAATCTCCCGAATTCTTGATTCCAATATAGATGTCACGTTAATTATATACAAGAATTCAAATCAAAACCTCAAATGAATAATCAAATGAATATTTGGTCAAGTAGTAAAGCATACGAAGTTTTAATCACGTACAGTATTGATCCGTAATCATGTGTCCACTAACTAGAGCGACTAACCATTTTTCAGATGATGACTCAATCCCACTTAGTTGTACATTGAAGATGAACGAATTCAAACTTCAAATCGAGAATATCAAACTCATTAATTCGTTGAAGCACAAATAAAAAATGTAGAGTTTGAACTTCGAAGTTACGCATTCTGAGTCAACCATATTATGGTTTCGAATCGTACGTCAGTTTTGGCAGAAAACAAATTAAGGTTTCAGAACCTAAAGTTCATTATATGACCGGAACTGATTTAAGGTTCCCAAATCAAGTTTCCATATAACGAAACCTAAAGCTTGGTTTCGAAATCTAGATTTTGTTTAACAAAACCTTGTTTAAGGTTTCGAAACAAAAAATACATATTAAATTCTCTACAAATGTTTGTATCGAACTTGAGAGTCCATGTGGTCGAGAACCGTTTCAGCATCACACCTTTTTAGCCTCGACGCACAAGAATATATTTCCCGGTTCACATAAACCTTTAGGAAACCCCAGGGTCTTTTCGACCTTTTAGATCTCACATGGTCAAGACACATTGGCCTTGATTCTCAAGTCACTGTCAGCCGCACAAACATAGTTTCGAATCTGTTATATCTCATTGGTCACAATATTTAAGTTTCAGACCAATAGCTTATGAATGCGAAAACCAAATTATGGTTTCGAAATCAAGGTTTAGTTTTACCAAAACCTACATTGAGGTTCAAACATTGAAAATTCATAAGTTAAGATACACAAATATAGTTTCGGAATCCAGAAGTGAGATATGGCATACAAGATGTTCATATACAGAACCAAATAAATGATTAAGAACTTCAGAGTTCAGAGCCAAACCACGACGTCATATTCGAATCTCAGAAACAATAATATTTCGAGTCTACACAACATAAGTGTGAGTCACAATCTCTCATTAACTCATATAAATATATGCAATCAATCTGACAGAGCCAGACTAGGTAAGAAGAGACGCAATACTGTGATGAATCATATCTCGTAGTACTACCGAGATAACATCACATTGTTATATCCAACTCGAAAAGGTTTTAGGAAAAACCTTTATATTAACTTAGAGACGGAGAAGAAAAGAAAGCTCTAAGCAATATTGGAACGTCTTAACTACACTAATACCACAAGTGGTAAAGCGGAGTTATCATAAGACACACTGATCACAAGTGATCAAGTCATAACGTAAAGCTCAAGCTGAGAGTTATGTTTATGTCTTTTGTAGCACAAGTGTAAAAGATAATGGAATCGCATTATTTAGATTTACTAACCTGTTGAATGATGAAGTCGGATGTCTTCGTTTGATCTTCAGTCTTTCTTCAACTCTTCAACTAGTGATTCTAAATCCTACCAAAATCTTCCACAACCTAAAGCTAACTCTCTCACGTGACTTCACCTAATTGTGTGTTGTCTAGCGGTCGAGTTTTGATCACTAAAGTTGACAACTAAGCTTGACATACCAACACTTAGTGAGGTTGACCGAGCCATGCTCTAACACAGGTGGTTATCGATATTTATGTATTAACAGTTTTCCCCTTTTCTTCAGTTATTACCAAGGGTAATTGTGGAAGAAAACTCTTCCTTTTTGGCCGCCACTTTCCCACTTTTTTATTGTGTGGTCTCAATCATTGATCGTGTGCGAAATTTCTTCTCGTGTGTCAGTTACTAATCATTCTCTGAACCTATAAGTATAAGAGAGAGGATCTTAACTTTAACTTCTTGTCCTTTAATTTCTTATTCCTGCTTCTTCCGACGGGAGGTTTCTCTTCCATTCTCCGACTGCCGCTGCTTTCTTCTTTACTGCTGATTTCTTCTACCGGCGGATTCTAACTTGCTGATTTCTGTCATCCGTCTTCCTTCTTCTTGGTGCTGTGCTGAAGCGGTTAGAACTTATCTTCTCAGGTAACTCCTTGGACCGTTCACCTTCTTTTGGGTTGGTACTTTTCTTCTTTGCTTCTCGTAATGGTGTTTCTGTGATTGTTTATCGTCTGCTCTGTCTTCTTTTGGTGTCGTGATTATTCATACTTGTTGCCGGTTGTTTTGTATACTCCTTGTATTGTGGTTGCTTCATCTTCCATAGTTGTTCTTGATTTCTTTTATTCCAATTTTTATTTTCTCCGAGCCATGACGCGGAGAAAGTCTAAGGCCACGAAGTATAAACATAAGAAACTTCGCCCCCCTCAACCTCGGTTGAAGCAGTAGACATGAGCGCTCCTCATTACGAAGTAGCGAGGCTTTGCCCCAAGTCCTCGGAGGGTTATCGCCATATGACCACCGAGGAGATCAAAAGCACATACCATCTTTATGGATTTGTAGTTGAGTTTTACGGGGGGTTACTGACGTTTTGACTAAGCACATGATTTCCAATTATCGCTTTGATGAGAACATTCTTCTTACCACGCTTGGCCATCTTGCCTCCGGGTTAATTTTGTCTTTGTTTAACCCCGATGATACCTTCTACTTTGATGTCTGGTCAAACTGTAACATCCTATCAAAGTCTTTTATTCGAGGTATCTTCCAATACAGTGGGAATTTTCTTCGGATCCTCCATGAGTGCTGGCTTCGTAGTAAGGGTAAGTCAAAGATAAATTGTTACAACCCTTTTGCTTCTCCTGTTAATGCCAATTCCTCGAACTATACTCCCGCCAATTTTAATGCCAAGTGGGGTGATGACATTCAAAGTACGAACTACTTGCCCTGGTGCGTGGGTCCTCGGCGTCTTAAAGCTCCGGGGACTCCTTCGTTGCTACAGGAGTGTGATGATGTTAACCGTACTCGTATTAACCCTACAAGCAATTTGAGTACAGGAATGTGATGATGTTAACCGTTCATGAATGCGTTCACAGAGCTGTCTATTGGAGTTCAGGAGAAACCTTGAACTCGTATGTACGCGTTCATGTACACGTTCATACATACTTACTCGTTCTCCGGAATGCCTCGTGCAACATATGTACGTGTTCATGAACGCGTTCACCGTTAAGGTCATTTTAAGAGATAATTCAACATACTTTACTTATACATATTATCACGGTTATGACAAATACAAAGGCGAAGAATCTTAGAATACCTTCGGATCTTATAAACAACATCATAGACTATTGATATGATTGAATGGTAAGTACGAAATAAGGAAAGGAAAAACCTTTCTAACCTTTAGCGAGGACGTTATGATTTATCAAGTAGTAAGCTCCGCTCTTGGTCTTCAATGGTCTTCGTCTCGATTACCTAAAACTATCCTAGTCCGAGTTGTAGAGTAAACTTATCAAGGATTGTGTTTTTGTCATCTAAACTTGACAACTGACTTGAGATAGCAACATCAGTGGGTTCAACCGAGCAATTCTCTAACAATCTCCCCCTTTGTCAATTTTAGTGACAAAACCAATCTTACATATGGATTCAAAAAGTAAAATCTTTTAGCCTTAACCATAATGTACTTGATCTTTTTGTAATATTCAACGTCTTCGAATAAGAGTGTTCCTGCAAGTGAAGATTCAAGGTAGAGATAACAAACTTCAAAGATACCACACATCTTGGTTCTTAGAAGGACATAGTCCAACAGGAGTTTGTTATGCAATTGAGTAGTATATAAAACTTGTAAGCATATTGCATCGGTGCTTAAAGATACTACACAATGTGATATGTTCTCCCCTTACTCAATACACTAACTTTTGCTTTGACATGACAAGCACATCGATTTTACTCCCCTTATGACAATGCTGTAGACAATTATCGTAGTAGATAGAAAGATTTTACTCCCCCTTACTACAAGATTTCTTCCCCTTTTTGTCACAAAAATAAACAAAAGAAAGGGAAATAAGAATCCTCATAAAATCACAATAATCAATGTAGACAAAGTTAAACATACCAGAAACGAGAGATAAAAAGATGCAATTCTCTCGCAAATTCCATATCCGCACACCCCAAAAAGATATTACCATGAAGAACGAGTTCAAAAGAACTCTCCCCCGTTGTGTGTCGTTCCATAAGGAATAACGCGACGACCTTCCCAAGCAAGGATTTGGAATAAATTCTTGGGTGAAGTAAACTTTTACAAGTAAAATTGTGATTATGTTTTTCTTTCCTAGCCAGTTACGGTCAAATAGGAATTCTCCCCCATAAAGTGTCATTCCATATGGAACAACGCGACTACCTTCCCAAGCAAGGTTTTAGGATAAATTCTTGGGTACAATAGGAATTCAAGGTTTAATCTTCCTACTTTCTCAGAGAGTTTCGGTCAACCATCGCCTTTAGAGAAAACATAAGGTTACCCCTTTCTAGTGGTTGTAAGACTAAGAATTAAAAGTACAACATTTAATCCAGCGGAGTTCAATATTGTATCCTACGAGGTTCCCCTTTATCAAAATGTCTCCCCTTAGCCATAAGAGTCAGAAGCATGGATTTTGATAGTTCTTGCTTTACCCGAACGGGTGGTGTAGATGGTGAAAAATGAGAGAGGGACAAGATTGTAAAAACACTCTCTAAATAGGCCTAACCTAGAGGCAATTGCCTATTTAGGCACATCTCCATAGCTCAGAATGCAATCCGTTCTACGAGCCGAACAAACTCTCTATGAGTTCTCTCTTATAACCCCCGGTGGAGAGGATGATATCATAGTGCAGTACTGATAATCTCACCAACACACTAAACCCATTAATCTGCTTCATGTCGACATCGCCTCGAATTCCTCGGCATCAGAACCAGATCACGACATGGTACACGGTGAAGAGTTAACAGAGACGCATCCTCAGGGATTTCCTCTTTATGCGACTCAACATTCGAGTCTTAATGAAAACCTCAGGAATATCGAAGTTCTAGGCCTGTCCAGAACTCCCTGAGAAGCATACAGCAGCCTAAACCGGCTTAAACAGACCTCATCCTAAACTCAGGATGGTCTAACACACCATGGATAAACACGCAATGACTTCAAGTATGTTGTAGCGTAGACACGCACATCATAACCAAGATATAGCCAACACGCACCAGCTGCAACAAAGTTGACCTTGGCCAGATGCTAAAGTCATAACGCCACATAGCATGGCATCACGAACCATGAGCCATGACGAGGCTAGCGCTAAAGCGCTTACAAGTATAGCCTTGGCCAAAGGCCAAGGCTGTGGCACCATGAACCATGGCGCCGCAACGAGTTGGCCTTGGCCAGAGGCCAAGGCCGTGGCGCCATGAATAACAGGGCTAGCGCTAAAGCGCTTCATAAAATAACCTTGGCCAAAGGCCAAGGCCGTGGCGCCATGATAACATGTTAGCGCTAAAGCGCTTTGGAGATTGTCTTGGCCAAAGGCCAAGGCCGTAGCCTCTTGGGCTATGGCTCCACAAGCCAATGGCGCTATGAACTCCTGGCCTTGGCCAAATAGCCAAAGCCACTCTTATACTCGTGTCCTGGAGGCACCACACTTTCGTTGGTCATGACAATTAGTCATACGACTCTGCTCAACTCAACTCAACTACGTAATATCTGCGTATCACTCGAGACATCAAAACATCACACGGGGGGATAACTTTAGGGGGTATTGGTCTGGCGGTCTACGGCAGTTGAAAGAAACTGATAGAGATAGTGGACAGTTACGAGAAGATGGAGCGAGTGGACATGTTCTACACAACTCAGGCAGTTACGGAAACCAACCCATGTCCTCCACTCCTCCACTCCTCCACTCTTCCACGACTTCCACCTTCTCTGTCGAGAGATCAGGGTGAGTTCAAAACTATAAATAGAGGCCTCCTCTATCTTCCAAGGAAAGAAAAGGATCCAGAAACAACCAAACATTCAGAACACCTGAATGAACCAGAGCCTCAGAGTAAACACGCCTGAGCAACCAACACACTTCGAGCCTTGGAGATTTCCAGTCATCTTCACGACGGAAATCTTGAACTCTTACACCCAAAACACATTCTCAACCTGATCTCAAGTTTCTTCGTTGTTTCCCTCCCTAGATCAACCTCTATCCTCTCTGTGACCGAAGCAAGACGTGAACGGCCATTGACTTGGTTTAGGCTCATCTTGTTCGACTTTGATCTCGAACACTACGAAAGTACCCAGAGACGGTGCATTGTTTTTCCAGGTAAAAACAGGTGGTATGGCTAAAAAAGCAAGTTCACGATATATGCAATACATTCATATAGATAATCAATTAAGATCAAGCATTGCAATCATCAATTAAGATTTTAATTTAATAACCTCTATCAATTGATGAAGAAGATATCATGGAAGTAGCACAAGCAAACAATGTCTTAAATAAGATAACTACTTCTATCATAGTAATTACCCAAAACCCTAAGGAAAAAGATAAACTTTTAATAAGGAGTTAACTATGCCATAAGATTATTGACAAAATTATCAATGTCAGTCGTTCCCTCAATAGTTGTGTTCATGGTCATTTTCTTCTTCTTACACTTCAAAGAATTCTTAGTAGTTTCTCTTGGAAACACAAGAATCTCATCTGATTTCATGGTAACAGATTTTTCACCATTGGAGATACAGAGAGTGTTTGAAGTATCCATGAACACGTTTTCGAGATATGTGAATATCACCCAAGACCTCTTTATTTAAATAAAGGTTTTCTGGATAAGGAGTTTCCAAAAATAAAAATACACCACATGGGAGTGTTCCTCGAGAAGGAAGTCGGTTCTGAAACGTGCAGTTCAAGAATTAACGACTGGCACACTTGTTCACATGTAATAGTTAACTTAAAGATTCAGTGTGTCCCAATATAAGATTTTATTCATTAATCACCATAAGATTCTAAGTTTAAATATCATATAGCATGATTAGACACATATCTAATTGCATGTTCTCGAGCATGATTCTACTTTTCTCATGGTTCCTGTTCTCGACTCTTGCCTTAGGAGCCAGAGGCAGGGGGAATAGTGGAAATTTGCTCAGAGAATATTGATACCCACATCGAGTCATTACATTTTGGACTCTTTTTATTTTGATGTGTTTGGCAAAGTATGCTTGGTATGACAACTGTGACAACCGCTTTGGGGTTTTCTGGTCACTGACCATCAGGACAATTGGTCACATAACAATTGAGCGTGGATTCATCTCTTTGGAGCATGGCTCAACAAATAATAGAGATGAGAATTATTGTCGAATCCTTTTAAATTAATATGGTTTAACAAACTTAATAAGATACAAGGGCCTCCATAAATAAATAAGCACATACATAAAGCAAGAGATCACCATGGTGTCCGTTTTTATGTGCATAGACTTTGTTCTCGGAACACTTAGAACAATAGTCGCATATTTTTCTTTCACACTAGTTTGTGAAAGGATGAGCAAGTTTTTGCTTATTCTCTTGAACCGTGTTTTTCTCCTTTAATCTAGATTTCTTAGTTCTAATTCTTTTTCTCTTAACATGATGAGATTCATCTCTCTTTACGAACCTTTTGTTTGAAAAAGAGTTTGAAGACATACCTTTCATTTCCTTCTTGTGATATGATTCACAAATCATCTGCAGTGAGTTTGTCAGCTAGGTTGCCCTTCTTTGTAGTTTGTTGACATATCTTACCATTTTCTTATAGCGATAGCAATGATAGTTAATGTGTCCTTTCATGCCGCAATAAGTACACTTTTCGAGCAATTCTGTTTTTTTTAAACCAAGGTCTCTCGTTATGTCAACAGAAGATTTCACGTTCATGACAGAGTTGTCGGGGACTGAATCAATAGTCATTGCACTGAGTGCATAGTTATCTATTTCTTCTTCGGATTCGTAGAAATCTGAAGTTTCATCCAAGGTTGCTGCAGCAAGAGCTTTCCTCCAAAGTATCTTCTTTTGTTTGCACAATCAGGTGCAAGATGACCAAAACCTATGCATTTAAGACATTAAGGCATATCATCATCCACAGATTTTAATTTTTCATTCGAAACAATTTTCTGTGAATTTTTTGATGAGGGGACATCTTTAATAAAACGTGTATTTCGTTTTTTCCGAAGATCTCTAAATTGTCGTGTAATATACGACATAATTTGAGTTTCATCAAGGTCTGATATAATTTGATCTTCACAGTCATTAGAATCTTCTAAATCTTTGAACGCTATGTTGTTTGGCTTTAAATCTTTGTCAACGATTTTTAGATTAGCGATTAGATCACCCTTTTTTATATCATAACCATATGACTCCTGGATGGCATGCTTCTGGGAATCATATTTTGAAGGTAGAGACCTAAATATTTTTCTCACAATTTCTCTTTCCTCAATTGTTTTTCCAAGCGATTGCGAGGCATTGGTAATTGCGGAGAGTTTGTGATTAAATTCTTCAAAGGTCTCTTCATCATTCATGCGGAGGTTTTCTCATTCTAATGAGAGAATTTGAAGTCGAGCTTCTTTCTCTGAAGTGTTGCCTTCAAATATTTTCTGTAAAGTTTCCCAAGCTTTCATCGATGTACTACAAGTAGATACATGATGTTGAAGTTCTGGGGTTACAGCATGGATGATCGCATTAAGTGCATCTGAATCTATCTTAGCTTCTTTCCTTTCTTTATCGGAATATTATGAGGGAGTTTTATCCGTTACAACATCACTGACTTTGATAGCGGGTATGGTATACCCATCTTTCACAAAGACCCAACACTGATAGTCTCGTGATTGAGAAAAGAACGCATGACGGATTTCCACCATAGATGGTTCGTGTCATCAAAGACTGGTGGATCATTCACATTTGCAGAATCATGTGTGTTCATAGTTCACGAAAGCGTCAAACACAGACAGTTATGTCTTACAAGGTGTTTGCCGGCTCTGATACCAACTGAAAATGAGGGGATACCGAGATATACCGCCAACTTTTGAATTCGTGAACCTAGTTGATTATGGTTGTTTGAACAATCTCACAAATCAATATTCAAACAACAACCTGAGTATAGTTCAGAGAACCGAACCCTAACAAGAACGTAGTTCTCGTAGATCTCAAGAGAGATAGATTCACTCAAAGGTTATAAATCAACAAACTTGCAATTACTTCAATTATATAGATCAGAGATAATATAATGCGGAAGGGAAAAGTAATGCAAGACACCAGAATTTTGTTAACGAGGAAACTACAAACCAGCAGAAAAACCCGGGATCTCGTCCAGATGTGAACACCCTCAGTATTCACCGAATACAGACGCTAGCCTACTCTCATACTTCGGACTGGAATGTATAGACGCTACCACTCATAATTGGTCTGTCAGAACCAATATCTTCGCGTACTCATTGACCTTGGCCGTTCGGTTTTGACCATGGAGAAATCTTTTCTTATCTTCTCTGCTCTGGTCTAAATCTATTCTGGAGTTGGATCTTCTTCTCTTCTTAAATCTCTCTTTTCATCTCTTCTCCCTTTTCTCACACCATGGTCAATAATCATTCAGATTCAATTATATTAAAATCAAAAACATTTGAATTCAGCTGCCAAAACAAAGGCAACCAGAGGGATTTAAAGGTTTTAGAAAGGTTTAAGGGTATAACAAACTGGGTCTTTCTTCCGGAGGATTCAACCGGGTGGCTATGGT
>JAJJMA010215124.1:0-15759 GCA_023529015.1 Papaver nudicaule | reverse complement strand
TGTGCCCTAATAATACATGTCTCAGCCAATCAAAAAATTGTCTAAGCAGATGGTCCGGTCAAAATTTCTGGCTAGACCATAGAACATGTGTGAGCCGTTAATTCAAATTCTAACAAACAAATCAACGACCGTTGTTTAGCCAAAACCCTAATCGGTCAGATCTCTCAGCTTTATAAGGAATAGTTTCTCTATGTTCCGCCCTTAAAAGAAAAAAAGTCGGAAACCCTAACCTAAAGAAAAATTTAGATCTCCCAATGTTCTTCTTCATCAATGGAAACAGAAGCACCGAATACATGGCCATCAACAACAACTCACAATAATATTTCCTCTCATAAAACTAAGATTCCACGACTCTTTGATTCTATCACTCTCTGAAAGTCTCGTCTTTGGAATTCTTATTGCCGGCTTGTGTTCATTTTTGTAGAGTATTTCTGGTTGGTCCATGGATTGGCCTTCTATGGTTACTAAATTGATTACCGGTGAACTCTTCTTAGGAAATGCTTAGTCATGATGAGATCCTTCAGTTTGGGAGTGAAAATAATCATGATATAAGAAAAGCCTAAGTAATTCCATTGTTCTTATTTCAGCAGTTGTTTACTTGTATGTAATTTGCTGTGCCATTTAAGCCTTGTTTTCTACTTCTCTAGTCTCTTTTTATTCAAAGATATCCATGTAATTGTTTTGATTATGTCTTGTTTATGTTTCAATGTCTAAAATCCAGGGGTAACAATTGTGATTTAATCTTAGATCAATGTCCACATTCAGATTCTACAAAAGTTGGTGCTAAAATAAAGCAAAATCTCTGGGTGCAGGGAAGAAGAAACTTGATGAATTAAGCTTCTAGATGTAATATATCAGTAACGCATTTTTTAGTTTCTACTCTTGGTATGAATCTAGGCTAAAAATCTTCAATTGGGAAGTTTAGAAAATCTCTGGTCGTACTATTTTTTGTTCATTTGGCACACAGATCCCACTCAGTTTGTCCTTAAACCACATTTTATTTTATTTCCTACTTTGGCATAGAAAGGGCTAGTCTTCGTTAATTAGTGCACCGCACCTAAAGAACAATTCATGATATTGTTTTTGTAGCAGTTCAATATGAATATGAGCTTCACACTTATTGACCAATTCCCTGTTATGTGAAACCACCCAACTGTTGTCCAAAGGAATTCCATGAACCCTTTTTGTGGTGGAATTATCCAGAGCCGGCCCAGAATATTTGATGCCCCGAAGCCAAGTTCCGAAATGATATTTCTTGCCGCGTATACTGCTATCACAAGCTTGTTTTCCACAATTACTTTTAACTTTTAACCGGTGACCTATGGTGATTTATGTGTTCTTTTCTGACTCAAATGTGAACTCCAAAATTGGTTCGGGATTCAAAATTTACTTGATAGACTTCATTTTGTAAGTCCGCGCATAAAGACCACTTCAGCTTAAAAATTGTTGGCCACGATAATCTTGGACCGGTCACTTCCTGGTGTAGTCGATTAACGTTCAAACACAACTGAATATTCAAGGTTAGAGTATATCAGGGTATATACTCGGAGTTACTCACTATCTCAATCTAGGTTACACAAAGTACCCAAGATATGGTCTTGGACCTCTTGGTGTTTTCATCATGAAGAAGGATCAAGTCCGAAAAATAATGCTACTGGCGTACATGGCTGCCGCCATTGGTTAGACCAAGTAGGGTATGGAATCAAATAGAGTCATTCTAATTGGATAACAAGGTTACAAGACCATGCTTTAATTGCTTAGGACAGGATTCATGCTATGTTTGTTGATTGTCATGCAGATGTCGTTCCTATCTCTGGAGAAGCCAAAACATTATAACGTGTAAAACTGTTTCACGACCTTGTTATCGCCTACAATATATAAAGTCACTTGAGTTTGATGTATATTTTCATGTTCCCTCCTTCGGATATGCAATCTGAAAGTACCTTTACTTTTCTTTACTCGACAATGGCAAATGGAAATTTAAGATATTGGAGTGCACTAAATCGCAATATGATCTATAGGATTTTTAACTTCATGCAATAATTTTTTTTTTTTGAATATCGCAAAATATTGAGATGTGCAGAAGTAGGGGCTGTAATAAAATGCATCCAAAATCCTTAGTTGGTTTTATTCTTTTATTCTTTTTAAGCTCTAAAATAGAAATTATCTAAGAACATAAAAAACAAATAATTATTAGGTGAAATTAAGAGAAAAAGTAATATAGATCTTTGTTTTTCAATATCGTATTTTTATCTCTTTATCATGCATCATTAATCTGTTTCTAATAAAAAATTCAACAACCAGACATAATTTATTACACAAGTGTTTGGATGGAAGTGTAGATAATCATGGACTATATGCTGATAATGGCAGCAATAAAACAGTAACAAACAATTTCATTTGTGGATGGAATCGATAATTTCACAGCCGGAAAGATCTGAACAGGTTTTCCGGCTGAACACAACATGCTTTCGGGTCGATTCTTTTCCACTTTATTTTTATCATTATTGTATCTGTCTCTTGTTGTTTTCATGGGGTTTTTCATGGGCAAGAGGAAAGACATTTTTATATTTTTGGACTTGAGTCTCGAATCTTAAGTTTGGTTGGGCCAAGGGTGATTACAGATTTTAAAGACCCATATAAAAAAATGTGAAATGGCAGTAGCAAAAACTAAATTGCAGGCAAAATGTACAACACCAATATTATGGTGGTCGATTTAAGTTACGGCCATACCAAAAAGTAGACCCAAATTGTTTTACTCTGGGTACCACGAGTAATGTTGATAACTATCAACGTACTCCCATTAGTTCGACAACTGCAGCGTTTGACATGAGTTTTTATTGTTGGAGTGTTAGTGCCAAAACTATTTCGTCAAATTGAAGCACCACTAAGGAGTTAATCAATCATCATAATATTGATTCATGCGACATGGTTTCATTTGTTCGTCCTTATTTAAATTAAGGACATTCAAAAATTTTCCCAGAGTCGTCATTTTACTTCCAAGTTGCCTTTAGAATCAATATTAGTTTGTATTTTAATTAATATAGATTTGTTTATAATTTGTTCAAAAGAAACTTTTTAAATGGTGCCCCAAGATTTGTTTTCTTTTTTTTTTGTGTGTATGTTTTGCTCAATTTTTGTATGAGCAATCATAAAATTATTTTTCTCATTTAAAATTTATGAGTTAATAAGTTACAAAGCTATGTTTCTAAATTACTTATTCAAGTGATAGTAGACTATGAGGGGAAAATAAAAAACACATCAAAATTATACGGCTTATAATTGATCCGAAGTTTGAAATGTTGGAGAAAACTTATTGTGTTCCACGTGGTTGCCGATGAGATAATAATTTGGTTTTTCAATACATCTAAATTGAAGTTCTTTGTACGAATTGTGCACGCACTATGACTAGGAAGAAAGTTTACGTTGCAATTTTTTAGTTTTGGTGTGTAGGTTAAATTTGATGGTGTGTATAAAGTCCTTGTGCACCCGGTTGTCAATCTAAATGGCGCTTCAAATTGTTTTCAAAGAAAAAAAATGACCATGTCTATGTGTTGTTAATATTTTTACTTTATTTATTTTTTTTTGCTGAAAAACACATTTTTCATTCATAACTAAAGGGGATTACAGTTGGAAATGATTTTCATCAACAACCAACATACATTCAAAGAGCACAAACTAATTAACAGAGAGAGAAAGGTCGGAGAACCGTACGATGTCGCACTTGAGTGTTCGAAGTAGGAGACCGATGAAATCGGAGAAGCAATGGTTTTAGCATTAAGATACAACCATTTTGATTTTAATTCTTCTCGGAGAAGACATGCTCACGATGGACATGAGTGATTTGCACAAATATTAGGTAAAGATTACATTTCCAACAAATCTAGATCTTGTTTTTCAATGACATTCAAAGCTCGCCGGAATTTTTCAAAACCACCCAAAACTCGCCGGAAACTTTCAAAACTACCAATATCTCGCTAGAAAATATCACCACCAACCTTGAACCCATTGTAAAGAACCCCAAAATTACAAAGAAACACAATAAAGGTGCAGTCAAGAAGCGTATAATACGCAAACAGAAGCCGTAACCGAAGTAAAAGAATACAAAAATCCTAAAATCAAAAATAAAATCACAAACTAAAAAAGCTAAACCAACAAGAAAACTTAAAGACTGAAAGTAAAAGTAAATCTAAGTGAAAAGAGGAGCTCAGATCCACTCCAAATGAGCAAATCTGAGCTCAAACTGAGCTGCGGCCGGTGAAAATAACTTTTAAGGGGAAAATGCCCAGAGAGAAGAGGTAAAAATGGAGAGAGAGTTTTTTTGCGTGTTTGTGAATTATTCACCAAAATTTGTATTGTAACTTGCTTTAATTTGACTTGACTATTTTATCACGAAGGTGTTTTTGTTATCCATTTAATTGGCGTTAATTTTTCATCATATACAACAATCGAATCATGGATTATTGTTTTATTTGTCCATTCTTAAGGTTCACAACTCTTTGAAGATTTACTTTTCTACTTTTTAGTTTCTGGAAGTTAGTATTCTTTTGCACTTAGATTCATGCCTTTTGATTTCGACATAATAATTGAATGAAAGCAACTTTTTAGTTTATGAGTACCCAACCACCTTTTTGTGTATTGCTTATGTTTTTTGCATGAGTAGTCACAAAATTAATTTCCTCGTGATATTTTAAACTTAGTTTATATATGCATTTTTGCGGGTTACTTGTATTTAGATGATTTAGAAAAGAAAACACTAAGCCAAATGATACAAATGATAATGATTAAAATCGATAATCGAACAAGTATCCATTGAAATGTTGGAGAAAATTTAAACAAAAGCAGAATGCATTATATTTTATGTAACTAGAGATGAAAACCTTATATGGTTTCCCTTTAGTCAGCGGTGAATTGATTTTGTCAAAATTGAGCATCTTCATTCGCTACTACAAATAAGAGTTTTTTTTCTGGAATCGCATAATTTTCCCACTAGGGATATATTAATGCTATCATTTGTCAGGTTTATATCAACGGAGAAAATTTTCAAACCCCTTAGCACTTACAACCGCCAATCCTTGCCAAGTTTTCTTCTATTTGTTCTATTCGGAAAGAGTTTTTCAATTATGATTGATATTAGGGAAACACTATTCTTCCTACTAGTACTTGTGTATGCAGCGCGTTCAATGAATATCCAGAAACAACTTAGTGAATGAAGTAAGAAAGAAAATGACAACCAGCTAAACCTTTTAACTTAATGAAGTAAGGGACATAACTTCTTCACATGAGGATAGTGGGTGGATACAACCAGAGGAATAAACTTTACAGCTAGAAGTGGAGAAAGTGACGGCCACACACAGTTTTGTAAATTGACTACCAAAACAACCTTCCAATACATTAAACACGGTTTCACTACTCGTTCACCAAAACCAGATACCTCTATATTTACTTCTAGTCCATTTTTAGTAATCATAAGAAAGAAACTCAAGACTTTTACCTGAATGGTAGGCCCTGTTATGTACTAGTATTGCAAAGAAAGAAAACTAATAAGTCATTAGAGAAAGGGTTCATCTTACCATATCAAGCCAACTATCAAATGTCCAAGCAAAACTCTACCTGTCAAAGGCAGTGATTTAAGATTTGGTCCAGAGATTAAGTGCCACATTGACTAGTTAAAACAGAGGCTTGCTGCCGGGTTTCTCATTTGCGTTGCACTACTGTAAGGGCCTGGAGCACCCCTACCAACTACCAAAAGTGAATTTTCGTATAAAATGCATCATTGCAACTCCATTTCAAATTGTCGAATGCCTTTCAAGATCCATTTTGCAAATAACCCAGACATCTTAGACTTAAGCCTTGAATCTAGACATTCATTAGCAATTAATA
Source organism: Papaver nudicaule (assembly GCA_023529015.1). Lineage (NCBI taxonomy): Eukaryota > Viridiplantae > Streptophyta > Magnoliopsida > Ranunculales > Papaveraceae > Papaver > Papaver nudicaule. Next base: position 9,876 of record JAJJMA010215124.1, on the reverse strand, counting down.
TGCTATCCAGAATGTGCCTACCCTTGACGAAAGCACTTTAGAAACAGCCTTATAGACGCATGCTGTTAGGCTAATAGGCCCAAGATCTTTAATTGATCTAACGATGGCTTATTTTAAACTCAGTATACTCTTTATAGGCTAGGCATTTGCACAAAGGCTTGATTTCGTAAACAACACCCACCAATTGGGATTTTCCATTGCAGTTGGAGACAAGTAAGAAACCTATCCAAGAGGCTATAGCCAACAACTCCCTATGCCCTAGCAAGCAATTCACCTCAACAGGTGTATCATCACCCAAAAGTGTTTAGCCATGTTGTGTATAGTACACCAAAGCCCCAAGCCTAAGGGAAGGTTCGAATCAAAGGATAATTCGGTAAATTAGTATCATGAGTTGTTTCTATATAAAAACGAAAAGCCCTAGATTTTCAGTAAATGTGGAGAGGGGAAAACAGTGAGGTCGGCGGTGCATGATCTAATCTTTGTCAGGAGTTTGTTGTTTCCTCTCAAAGACTACACAGTGGATCGCATTATGAACCAGAAAATAACCAAAATCTCATAGATCTGTTCTTCATGAGGAGTTGTTGGTTTCATGAATGGCTTTTGGGTTTGTATGAGAACCGAACACATACCCTAGAGATTATAGGGACAATGGATCACATTATGATATTTCCTCTCATAGTTCAAATTTACGTGCTCATCGTTCACAAATGGCTTTTAGACGATGCAAGATTTTGTTCTCTCTTTCAATTCTAAGTTGTTTGCATGCTATATGTTTTCTCTCTAGACAGATTTCTCTTCTTTACAGTACTCTATGTGAAGATGCTCACGGTTGATGAATTTTTATAGATTTCCTCTTCAACTGATCAAGAGATGGTGTTGAAATGTTAGATTGATGAAGTCTTTGAGATGCCAAATATGTGAATAAGAGTGTTGAGATTATTGGTTTGAGTTGGATGCCCACAATTTAATAAAGAGGATATGAAGATCATGTGGTGAGAATCGACCCATCATTGTCTATGTCTGAAGAGGTCACCAAAGGAAAAAGCCACTAAATTTTAATTTACTATGTAATGGAGAGGGTTTAATGAGTTATTTTTGTAAATTAATCAAGATCTTCCAAAGGAACATTTGTATTCTCTCTTAATTCACCATGAAAGATTTTGGTGAACAATATTTTATCTCCTAAATTTATAGCCAATGGTAGATATGCAACAACGGGAATTGGATAGAGTTAAATAGACAGTTTCTGAAATGTTAGAGAGAGCAACAGGGAATTTGGTTGATAAATGGAGTATGCGGAATGGCTTTATTAACTCTCATAACTCCAACATTCATTTACTGATTAAGGGGATAAGGGGATAGTTGTGAAATTCAACTAGTCAGGACCAAAATTCTCATAGCTGTACTGAACTGGTCTGCTATGGTTGCCTATCGGTCCCACTTGGACACACTATTTTGCTGAATTTGGCACCACTAGCTACTCTTTCAAAGATCATAATGAATGTTTACCAAGTTCTCAAATTCTCTGCCAAATTCCCAAATTATCAAATTCTCGGCCTGGAAAATTTGGGAACTAGCTTAGCGGAAGGGCAATGCGTCCAGTTAGCTCACACAAATTGAAGAGCACAAACAAAAGGCGTCCAGACAATAATATGATTTGAGAAATGTGCGCATTCACCAGTAAGAAGAATATATGGTACGTAATGTGTGACGGGAGAAAGAATATGGTACCAAGGATTTTTTAGTCTCAGATATCTAATGGTATGTTTAATAGTGAATCGGAGATTGTTGACTGAGTTCATGTCTCTCTAACCGTATACAGATGATTCCAATTTGATTGTGTAAAAGGGGTTTTAATAATCAATTTGTAAATGTAGAGTAGTTCAGACTCTCTCGACTCCAACACTTTCATGGACGACTGATTAAGGGGATCATTGCAATATTCTTATAAAATAATGAAGCAACTTCAGTGGATATCACCTATTGACTCAGTTTTAATGAGTCAGGACCAAAACCTCACCAATTGGGTTTTCCCATTGCAACAACTTGGAATTCATTGAACAAAAGCTAACAATTTCATTTTCATTTCATTTCAACATTAAGAGATACATCAAAATCGAAAAATGTAAAACTAGTGATTGCAATATAAATAACATTTATATTTATGGTAAAAAGAAGTTACATCAATTATGTTTCATCTTCTGGATTCCAAGCTGTCTGTTTATCAACAATGATGGTCCACATTCTTACTATAAAAGGACAGTACATCTGCATGAAACGAAAATCCAAAGCTTCAATCCCTCTTGATTCTTGCTAGTCCTCTACTGACCTTTCAACCCCGAAGATTTTAACAGATGTGCGAGGGGTGCATACTTATTATCTCAAGTTAATGAAAAAGAGATAAATTAATTTTTTTGAGAGTAGAAATCATAGTGCGAAATGTTGTTGCTGAAGTATTTCAAATCTGCCATCAATTTTAGATGTTGTTGCTGCTGAAATAGCTTAAATCTGCCGTGATATTATGGTTGCTGCTGCGGTAGATGGGTTTGATGAAGATAATAGATCTGAAGTTGTTGTTTTTGGTTTACTAGCGAGGATTTGAAGATCTAAAGAAGAATGCTAGGTTTTTTTTTGGTTTGTTGTGGGAAGAGCCGGAGCCACTTCGTATAAGTAGTAGTAAACAACTTTTATTAACACCAAAATGATAGTTACATGACACCAAATCCTATGTGGTGGAGAGAGGTGAGGTTTTCCAAATATCCAGTCAGCAGAAGAAGAAAAAAAATAATACAAGCCATTAGATATATATCTACGGTTCAGATCGACTAGAAAAACAGAATAGATTTGGATTAGAGAAAATATTGAACTAATCTTTATCTTTTCTTCCATCTCGTCTTCACTGCGGCACCCAGTATTACCATCTTGAAGTTAAAATAGCTTACAAATCCTTTTAAATTTTTGAAGTTGCGTATAATTTAATTTAATGAGTACTGCTTAAACTTCATATACTGTCGACAGAAAAAAAAAGAAAAAAAAAAAAAACTGCCTATCAACTTTTTGTTAACTTGAGATCGTCTAACTTTATGCTTATGCACACATTGTTTCTGAAACATCTTGGCGGATTTGTTTTTAGAATGCCATATAGTTACAATGGTCCTATATCCTACTGGGAAAGAGTACCATCAAAATTAATGGTGTGAAAGAGTACCATCAAGAATGTCAGCAGACTTTAGAAAGCTGAGGTCTAGCTTTTCTCTATCGAGCGAGCAGAAAACGTTTGTATTCAGATTTCAAAATTATGTCATCTGGAATACCATGCCTTTGTGCAGCCCGTAGACGTTGCAGTCCATCCTTTTTACAATTCAAGAGAAAAACTCCCTATGACCTCGTTCTCGCTTGTTCATCTCACTACCAAGGCCCAAGCCCAAGGAAGGATAAAATCAAAGGACAATTTGGTAAATTAGAATTTTGTGATGTCTCTAAAAAACGAAATGACCTAGAACTTTAGATCAGATGTTTGTGTGAAAGTGGGGAAGAGAGAACATTGCAGTCGGCGGTGCTGAACCAAAGATCTGATCTTCGTGAGGAGTTGTTGTTATCATAAATGGAATTTTGGGTTTGTATGGGAACACAGTAGATCGCATTATGATATTTTCTCTCATGATTCTAACATAATAGGTATTTGTACGTGGCTCCTCGTCACCAATTTCTCTACACAGATTTCTTTTCTTCCCAAAATTTTAATATATGTAATGGAAATGATTGTATGAGTTATCTTTGTAAATCAAGATCTTCCAAAGCAGCATTTCAATGTTATTTTGGAAAGATCTTGCTAAATATTATTTTATCTCCTAAAATGTATGTTCTTTTGGAAAGATCTTCATTAAATAAATACAATGAACATCTCCACTCATATTCAGATGCATCATTATTTATTTGGAGTGTACATGATTTGTAAGCGTATATGTTGAAACTTAAAAATAACCAGCAAGTGTGGTAACTCATAAGAGCAAGCACTATCCTTTAAGCAAAATTGGTGTGTTAGATTGGAAATCGGAATAAGATGAGAAATAGAGTCGCTCAAATATTTTCTAATCAGATGGCCGGTCAATAATCTGATCAGGCAATAGAGTCCGTGTGAGACGTTGGATCAAATTCTAAAAAACAAATCAACGATCGTAGTTTGACCTAAACCCTAACCGCGGAGATCTCTCGGCTTTATAAGAAGAATAGTTTCTCTTTGTTCCGCCATCAAAAGAAACAAAATCCAAAACCATTACCCTACAGATCTCTCAATGTTCTTCATCACGATCCATCAATGGAAACAAAAATATACCTCTATCCACAACAACTTTTCCCTCTCGCAGTGATATTTCCTCTCATACAACTAAGATGATTTGCCTGTTTTGCTTTAATCATGTTTATCGGTACTTGTTTCCTGTGTTTCATGTTCTTTGCTTAGAATCTGGGTTTTAGTGAAGAACTAATTGTTGTATTAGTTAACTTATCTTAGCTAGTCATCAGATCCTTCAATTTGTGAGTGAAAATCAATCATAAGTTGTTTCCGCCTTTTATGGCTTGTTTTTAAGTCTGTAAGTGATGTGTCCTTGTAAAGATCCCATATATCTTTGAGTTATGAATTGAGATATATTGTTATTTTCATTCCAGAAAATCCATGTAATTGTTTTGATTATGTCTTGTGTAAGTTTCAATGTCTAAAATCTAAAGGAAAGAAATGTGATTAATATCAATGTCTGTGTAAACTAAACTTTTTATGATTTAGTTTCTACAAATGTGTCCGCACCACATTGGTGCTAGAGAAAACCAAAATCCCTTGATGCAAGGGAGAAGAAAATTCATGATTTAGGTGTTAGCAGATAAATCTTTAGATTCAATTTTTAAGTTTGAGAAAAACAAAATTGGGCCGATAGCATGGGGAGGAATTAAAATTGGTCTTTGACACTTCAAAGATTAATTTTCAACTCTTAGAACCTGTTTTGGTGCCAGCTTGAACTCAGTTCTCAAAGGTTAATGATCTGCTGAAAAATTCCACTCGGAAGGTTAATGATCGGGTCGTTCCAAGTCCAAAAATGTTCTCCCCACCCAACTTTTACCTTTTATGGTGTGTTTTTCATCTGCAAGTTAACTTGTTGACTCACAACAAGTGTATTGCCTACTGGGGATCTTTTTATCCCATCAACATCAACATCTCATTAACCTTAGAACATCTTGCTATACATTATTTACAGATAACCCATGGGGAATAATGGTGGAAGAGTTATAAGTTAGTACCGGCGGTAAAAAGGGTAAAAAACGCAACACGGAGCAGCCATAGTAATGTCTGGGAAATCATTCACTTCAACAAAGTTCAGCGTCACTCATGTATAATGGCTCCAAAGTTGTACAAGGAATTCAAAATTTCAAATGTCAATTTTCTCTTTGTGTATGGACAATAAGTTTTCGTTTATTGGTACAACTGTTGAAATTATTGAAATTAAGAGGGTTGCAGCGAAATAAAAACTAACTCCGCCGAATCTAGATATGAAACTTCTCCAAATTATTGATGGGTCCTGGACTCCTAGTTGACCATCCATGTAGAGGGTTTAGTCATCACCTGGATAACATTATTCAAAAAAAAAAATCCAGATTCAACAACTCCAATTACATGATTTTTTCCGTACACGTTAAGAAGCCAAGAAATAGTCGAGCAAACTGAAAAGCTGAACTCCACGTACGATTACAATCGTCATCGCTAAAAGATTTAAATTACCATGGCTTCAGTCAACAATAATTTTACACCTCTTCATGATTATCGTTAACAAAATAGTTAGACCGTCCTTGATCCGTAGAAATTTGTGTTTGATATGTTTATGAAGACAATGATAATGAACTTATGAAGGGTACGTGGATAAGATAACAATTCAATAACATTATAGTTAAAGTCTTTGATCCATTAAATAATTCGGGTAGGACTAATCGGTTCACACGGAAATGACATAGTTGAAGGAGACAAGTTAAGAACGAGATAATGAAATTGTTTAAGAAAGAAAAACATATTCAAAGTAAACCAAGGAAGCTTTATACATTTCCACTTCTTTGTGTATAAAGAGAAAATTTTGAGCCAAAAATATTGGCATAACACCAGTAGACGGTACAGTGATGTATATGACCAGGGCCCTTTCGTCGTTGAAGTTTAACCCAAGTCTCTTATCGGAGACAGTACCAGAATCAGAGGGTCCTAATTCAGGTTATATAGTCATCACAGATGAAGAAACTGAAGCAGAGGATACAGTAATTTCTTGTGGTTGTCGTAGTAGTAATTTCATCATCAAAAACCTTCCTCTTCCTCAAAACCAGATCCTTGTACATCGTTGGGACGATTTTCATTCAGACATATGGTTTATTCCTGTTCTTGATCAACCTTTATCATCTAATTGTTACTATGTCATAATTGCATCAGGCAAATACAAAGGGTAAGTATCGTTCTTGAGTAATTTTTCGATCGTTTATGAAGTTTGTATGTTTGATATATCAGTACTAATTACTAATTTTGGGATTGTTTGGGCTTCGAATATAGGCATGCATGCACAAGTTCAAGAGAAGAGGACAAGGGTACTTCTTGTTTCTGCTATGAGGATATCAAAGATGTGAAACCAAAAGAGTTTAATCACATGAACATCTATCAGCAACTACAAATACTTAAGTACAAGAATTATGATGGTTTTGTTGCAAACGCTGTAGCGCATGATGGATATCCTCCCTATGACTTTAGACTAAAAGGGTGGCAAGTGCACAAGAAAAATTCAAAATTTCACCATCTAACTGAAGCACTGGGTCTAAACAATTCTCTACGGATGAGTCTTCCGGGCCTCAATTTTCCGATATACAATCAATATTCTTCGCCTGTGGTAGTGGGGAAATGGTATTGTCCTTTTGTGTTCATTAAGGATGGAGATTTGAAAGACCAGTTTAAGAAGTCATTGTTATATGAAATGACCCTGGAGCAATATTGGGAAGTGATTTATAAACGTGACAACAACGATTACCAAACTCCAATTGTTAGAATGGCCGTGAGTGCAAGTGTGGAAAAAGAAACGATTCAACTGTTTGGGGTGGATGCTGTGAAGGATGATCAAATCACTGGCAGTGGAACTGATGGGGTTCTATGGATCAGAAACGCGTCAAGTAATCTTGGGTTGAGTCTAGCGATTGTCAAGAAAATGAACTGGATTCAAGAAATTGGAGGGTTTATAGGAGGAGGAGAAGGAAGTGTTGGAGTGGAGAAAGTGGAAGAATTCAAAGGAATAGGAGGTTGGAAGAGTTTTGGTTGTTTCGTGTTGGTTGAAAGGTTCGTCTTGAGGAGAATGGACGGAACCATAGTGTTGACTTGTGCTTATAAACATGTCCATCAGATTCAGTGCAAATGGGAGTGACTTGTTGTGTTTGCGTATTTTGTGTATTGCAGGTTTGGGTTGATCTTGATGTATTTTCGTTTGGGTTGACATGTTGTACCATTTTTTCTCCCCTCTTTTTCTTTTTGCGTGTTCTATATTCGGGAATCTTGATTCACCGCAATGTGCACACTTTCAGTTAAACAGCCATTTCCAGCTCGGGTTTGAATACAGCACTGCAATTATCAAATATTATACCCCTAACATTCTAGTAACATACACCTTCAAAACGCTCTCTCAATTGGGTGTCCGAAGGCTCTTAATTACGTACAATTGACCAACCATCGATGCCAAGGATTGCCTCAGACCCTAGGGGTTAATTAGAAAAAAAGAAAAAACTTCGCCTGATTAACTGTAATGACGTCTAAGCTGGAAATCGAACAACAGTAGAAAAAAAACAAGAATCAAACATGTTAAAATAATGCAATAACTCAATTACCTATTGCGTACACGTTAAGAAGCCAGGAAATAGTCAAGCAAACAGGAAACTTGAACTCCACATATCATCTACGCATCAAGTTTAACATAAAATAGTCTCACAAGGAATAATCAGTACTCTATGGTTTATCATACAGCCCATGCTTTACGAGATAAGACCTCCCTAATAAAGCCTAGCTATCAAAAAATTAAATGCTGACCCAAGGCCTCAACAGTTTTATCAATCCAAAATGATTAGCCAATTTAACCACTTGGTGTTTGAACTGTGTACTCCCAATGCCCCGGGTGACCCAAAGGGAAGAAAAAGTTAACATTTCTAGGACATTTTCGTAAATAAAGTACTCCACTTGGTGCTGTCTATAAAAATAAAGAAAAAAACCCTAGAATTTCTCTTCATTTTTCGAGAAAGAGAGTGAAAGTAAGGCCGGCGGTGCTAACTCCATGATCTGATCATCAAATGGGATTTTCCGTTTTCCGATTCCATGGAGATCAGAGATACCCCAACACCCCAACACAGTGAATCACATTATAATGTTTCCTCTCATGTTTCTAATTTATATTGGGGTTTATATTCGTCTTGCTGGATCCTGTCCTGTGGGAAAGGCGGTATGTTATCTCTCTTTACGGATTCCTTGTCTTTTTTTATATCACACACTTATGAATGCTCAAGTAAAGCTCACTTGTGATGATTTTTACAGGTTCCTCAACCAACAGATCGTGGTAAATCAGAAACAAAAGACTGAGGTCCATCAGAAAACTACCAGCAAGTGCGTTCGACTGAGGTAACCAGAGAGATGCCAAATATGTGAGAATAGGAATAGCAAGAAGAGGAGAAGTAATAATAGTTGGGCAGGAGATGCCCGACCCGAAAAAATTCCGGTTGCAACACAGTAATGTGGGCGACTGCACGGCAACAACTTCCTTTGAATTGGAACCAAAAGTTGTTTCCAATATGCTTCCATTAATCTGTTTAGGAGATCATGCATAATTGCTCAAGGTGGACTCATGCTAATTTTACGGAATATCATAAAATTCCTATATATATCAACGGATAGGATTCATGTAATGTCACCTTGCTCAATATTGAAGTATAAATGGACATTGGATTATATGCTTTGATTTGTTTTTGAGAATCTCCATTATATATGAATCGATCAACTAAGCACAAACCAGATTGCTTGCCTTAGAGAAATGAAAACTCCTACGTTTCTTTTTTTTTTTTTTGAAGGAAACAGGGGCAGTTGCCCCAAACTTTATTTCAAATACCTCATTCAAACTGAAGTTAGATTTAATACAACGCCATCAGTCATGGCAGATTGATTAGTTACATCATGATCAACTGCATCAGAACATGGAGTAAAATTAACACTAAATTTACAATTTTCGAAACTAAAAGAAACGAAAAATGAAAATTCTACTACAGTTTTACCCATTGAAAAAATTGATATCCTAGTAATGGTTTCATACCATTTTGATTCTTGATCTTTTGTTTCTAGATCATCAACATCATATATGCCAGAAGCTTCCATAAAGAGGAAGTAATATGCCCAAATTGATATCATCACGATCGAAAACCATTTTATTTGACGGAGTAGATCGTCTTCTTCCAAACCATGCTTGATAATAATGAAACAATACCACCAGAAACTGCCATTTAGGCTATTGTAAAACAAGTCTAGATGACATAGATAAGCCATTAGACAGATAAAAAAATAAAAACCCTAAAAAAGTATTGGAACAACAACTTGTTCTATTGGAAACTATACAAACTAGGAAGATAAACTTTGATCTTTCTGGAAGACCTGAAAAATCAGATCAAATCCGGGAAGATCAAAATTAAAAACGATGAAGATGATAAAATTTTCTTAGTTTTCGAGCAGTTGTTGGAGAGAGAGAAGGAGAGCGGTTTACAAATATCTCCGATAAAAATTGTTTTTTTTTCAAAGAGAATTTTAGAAGAGAGATGCGAATTGTGGAGTAGGAACGG